>JXCR01136149.1:8664-22879 GCA_002079205.1 Phalaenopsis hybrid cultivar | reverse complement strand
ATGTAATTTTAACAAACTCTTAATTAACTAATTCTACTAATAAAGTTTCTAAAGTGAAGTTCAACATCTAAAGAAAGCATCATTCTCCTTGTCAAGAAATTATAGTGAATGGATAAAATGAATTAGTTCAATGTAACTAATAAAAAACTAAAGATAGAAAGTAGGGTTTAATTTGTGATATTCAATATATAAGAAAGAATCCTTCTCCTTGTCAAGAAATTATAGTGAATGGATAAAGTGAATTAGTTCAAATTATATTGCATGGATAAAGTGAATTAGTTCAATTTAGATTGTGTCAAATAGGAGCATACCTATTCTTTACCAAATTATAGTGAATGGATAAAATGAATTAGTTCAAATTATATTGTGCTCATTCTCCTTGTCAAGAAATTAAAGTGAATGGATAAAGTGAATTAGTTCAAATTGTATTGTGTCAAATAGAAGCATACCTATTCTTTACCCTTCGGTCCAGGCATAAAGAACATTGACTAATCCTATGTTTGGTTACTGAATCTGTGGCTAGGCTGGGAGGACACTGGCTCTCACTTCGGAGCTCCCACGTTCCCCTCGCCTGAGGGCTAACAGCTACACTTCAGCACCCGAACGATAAGACCAAATTGAGGATTTTTGTCTGTCAANTCGATCCCACAGGGAGTAATATTAGAGGCTACAAACTAAGATTTTAGAAAATCAATACTTAATCACAATAATGTAATTCAAATTGCTTATCTATCACTAATAGGCAATTGAAATAAATATGTATATTTAATAACTCTTAAATAACTAATTCTACTAATAAAGTTTGTAATGTGAAATTCAATATATAAGAAAGCATCCTTCTCCTTGTCAAGAAATTAAAGTGAATCAGTTCAATTTGGATTGTGTCAAATAAAAGTATACCTATTTTTTACCCTTTGGTCCAGGCATAAAGAATGTTGACTAATCCTATGCTTGGTTACTGAATCTGCGGCTAGGCTGGGAGGATAATGGCTCTCACTTCAAAACTCCCACGTTCCCCTTGCCTGAGGGCTAACATCTCCACTTCAGTACCCAAACAATAGGACCAAATTGGGGATTTTAGTCTGTCACTCTAAAATCTCCAATTCTAAGCCTGATAATTTTATTTCCCTATTTATTTGCACACAACTTTCAAGGGCTTTCACCTCCCCAAATTTTGGATGTAATCTTCACTTTAGTTGTAAAACTCAACATATTTTAACAAATCAATTGGCCAGATTGAAAGTAAATTAAGATCGAAGTGAAAAGATCATCACAACTTCTTTAACATTTTCAAGGCTCAACTAATTCAAATCATCAATTCATAAATCTCAAGACAAGGAGAAAGACAGAGAAAACTACTCAAAACTCATGGGGAAGATACGACAAAACTCAGAATTTAAATACAAATGCAAATTCATACCAACTACAATAAGTAAATAACACTTATCTCTAACTCTTCCCTAAGCAAACTCCTCAAAGTTCCTTTGAATCTCTTCCTTTCTTTACAGCATACAAAATTCTTCTTCGAAGCGGCAAGGAGGAAGAAATCTCTCACTTTCCCTCCAATCTTACAATTCCTTGAAGAATTCCTCACAATCTAACCCTAACTTAAACTCTCTACACTCTCCCAACACTTAACACCCACTTTTTTTTGGCCAAAAGCTTCTTTTAAAAGTTGCAGAAGAGTTTTCCCAAAAGTTGCCTAAGCATCCCTCCAAAAATTGTTCACATTCAATGCATCTTTTGAATTAATCGCCGATCTCACCGTCGACGGGCCTTCTAAATTAATTGGCTGGAGTCTTGAGAAATTCTCATCGACGGCGCCCTCGTTCAAATCTGCATATTTTGGTCCTTTGTGCTCGAAATTCGCTCCTTTTTGCATTTTTTGCTCCAATGACCATAATTCATCATACCTGCAACAAAACATCAAAAATACCTTTTTTTTAAAGTGTAATATCATTAAAAATAGTGTAAATAGGTATGAAAATCTCACCATATTTTGCTTTGGCCAATATTCTAAATTGGTTATTCATGGTCCTTTTTTTTGTATCCACTTTTTCTTTTTTAGTTTATGTTTCTTTCTATACTCTTGTTTCCAATTCTTTTCCACTTCGTAATTGTGTCACTTTTATCTATTCTTTTCCTTGATCTTTAGGATTAGGTTCCATAGTACTAGGAAAAGTTCCTAATGTTTGGTTACTAAGCGCAGCGGCGATATGCCCCCAATTGATTTTCAATATTCTTAATAGTAGTTCAATGATTTTGTAACTGATTTTCTTGAATTTGTAATTGATTTCCTTGATTTTGCGATTCTTGACCCATGTTTAATATCATCTCTTCCATAAATAACTTCTTTTCCTTAATTTGAGTGTTATTGTTAAATCCTAGAGAGCTCTTCCTTAGATAACCTCTTTTCCTTAATTTGAGTGTTACTGTTAAATCCTGAAGGAAAAAAAGATCTATAGTTAACATTTCCTTGGTTGGATGAATTTCCTAATGGGTTCACTGGGTTGTTTGTCCTTCCATAGATAACTTCTTCTCCTTAATTTGAGTATTATATAAGAAGGTATAATTAATATTTCCTTGGTTGGATGTTTGCCCATTGTTGATTTGTAGAAGAATTGTTATTCCAATTAAAATTTGGATGATTCTTCATCGCCCATTGTTGATTTGTAGAAGAATTGTTATTCCAATTAAAATTTGGATGATTCTTTCAATCTGGGTTATAATAGTTCGAATAAGGTTTGTTGGGTTTATTATTAATAGCATTTAAAGTCTCATACGAAGGTTGAACATCTACAAGTTGCCCAGATGAATTCTCTTCCATCATAGTAGGTGTTGGAGAATAATTCATTCCATAATGATCTAATTTCTTTGATATTGCAGCAATCTGCAAAACTAACATAGATATTACATCAGAATCATGGATACTAGCTACTCTTTTAGGATTACCCTTTCAGAGGCCCATTGGAAATTGTTGGTAGCCATCTCTTCTATCAATGAATAAGCCTCATCAAAAGGTTTTGACATTAAAGAATCACCAACCGCAACATCTATAATCAATCTAAGTGATCCCACTAATCAATTATAAAAAGTTTGAATTATCAACCAATCTTGTAATGAATGATGAGGGCACTTCCTAAGAAAATCTTTAAATCTCTCACAAGCTTCATATATTGACTCTCCATCAATCTGACAAAACGATGTTATGTCATTTCTACGTTTAGCAATTTTGGATGGAGGGAAATATTTGGATAGAAATTTCTGTGAAAGTTCTCCCCAAGTTCTAATAGATCCTGGTGCTAATAAATTTAACTACATCTTAGCCTTATCCCTAAGTGAAAAAGGAAAAAAGTCTAAGTCTAACAGCATCGTTTGAAACTCTGTCATATTTAAAGGTAGCACAAAGTTTTAAAAAACTAACAAAGTGTAAATTATGATCTTCATTTGGTGTACCTCCAAATTGATTGATTTGTACCATTTGGATAATAACATGTTTAAGCTCAAATGAATTAGCAGCAACATCAAGATTTTGGATAGATAAGTGAATTTCATCTGTTGTAGGATTTGCATATTCTCGTAGAGGTCTAGGTTGGTGTTCATTTTCTATTCCTTGATTGTTTACGTTGTTTTACATTATGTTTTGATTTCTAGAATCTCTTCTTAGTTTTCTAATTCTTCTAACAATGCGTTCTAATTCTGAATCATAGGGTATAAGATTTTTAAGTCCAAATTTAAGCATACAATTGAAATCAGAACACATAAAAATAGTTAACTAAATATGAAAATAAGTTGCAATTCCAGTAAAAGTTTTCTGATCGTCCTAATTTGTCCATTACTCTAATTATGATTCTTGTTTACTCCCGACAATGGCGCCAAAAACTTGACAGCGACTTTATATATGCTTAAAAATACAAGAATTTAATAGTGCTGCTAGAAGACTTAATTCCTCGGCAACGACACCAAAAACTTGACAACGGTTATAGATTCAATAAAGATATATTTATAAAATATTCAATAATGATAAAGTCACACTTATCAACATAAGTGTACGTATTGCTCAAGTAATACAAGGCTCTAATAGAGTCCTAGATATTGATCCCACAGGGAGTAATATTAGAGGCTACTAACTAAGATTTTAGAAAATCAACACTTAATCACAACAATATAATTCAAATTTCTTATCTGTCACTAATAGGAAATTGAAATAAATATGTAATTTTAATAACTCTTAGATAACTAATTCTACTAATAAAGTTATAATGTGAAATTTAATATATAAGAAAGCATCATTCTCCTTGTCAAGAAATTAAAGTGAATGGATAAAGTGAATTAGTTCAAATTAGATTGTACTAAATAGGAGCATACTTATTCTTTACCCTTTGGTCCAGGCGTAAAGAACATTGACTAATCATATGCTTGTTTACTGAATCTGCGGCTATGCTAGAAGGATACCGACTCTCACTTCGGAGCTCCCATGTTCCCCTCGCCTGAGGGCTAACATCGACACTTCAGCACCCAAACGATCGAACCGAATTGAGGATTTTAGCTGTCACTCTAAAATCTCCAATTCTACTCCCGATAATTTTATTTTCTTATTTATTTGCATCCAACTTCCATGGGATCCAAATCTATGCCCGATAATATTATTTCCCTATTTATTTGCACCCAACTTCCAAGGGCTTAACCTCCCTAAATCTTGGATGTAATCTTCACTTTAGTTGTAAAACTCAACATATTTTAACAAATTACTCCCTGAATCTTGGATGTAATCTTCACTTTAGTTGTAAAACTCAACATATTTTAACAAATTTATCCCTGAATCTTGGATGTAATATTCACTTTAGTTGTAAAACTCAACATATTTTAACAAATCAAATATCTCCAATTCTACTCCCGATAATTTTATTTCCTTATTTATTTGCACCCAACTTCCAAGGGCTTTGACCTCCATGATTCTTGAGATGTAATCTTCACTTTAGTTGTAAAACTCAACATATTTTAACAGATCAATTGACCAGATTGTGTAATCTTCACTTTAGTTGTAAAACTCAACATATTTTAACAAATTAATTGGCCAGATTGGTAATCTTCACTTTAGTTGTAAAACTCAACATATTTTAACAAATCAATTGGCCAGATTGAAAATAAATTAAGATCGAAATCAATTGGCCAGATTGAAAGAATATCATATTTGCACCCAACTTTCAAGGGCTTTGACCTCCCATGCCCGATAATATTATTTCCCTATTTATTTGCACCCAACTTCCAAGGGCTTTGACCTCCCCGAATCTTGGATGTATTATTCTCTTTAGTTGTAAAACTCAACATATTTTAACAAATCAATTGGTCAGATTGAAAGTAAATTAAGATAGAAGTGAAAAGAACATAACAACTTATTTAACATTTTCATGGCTCAACCAATTCAAATCACCATCTCACAAAATCTCAAGACAAGGAGAAAGATAGAGAAAACTACTCAGAACTCATGGGGAAGATACAACAAAACTAAGAATTTATATATATAAGCAAAGTCATACAAACTACAATAAGTAAATAACACTTATCTCTAATTCCTCCTCAAAGCAAACTCCTCGAAGTTCCTCTGAATCTCTTCCTTTCTTTACAACACACAAAATTCTTCTTCGAACAGCAAGGAGGAAGAAATCTCTCACTTTCGCTCCACTCTTATAATCTCTCGAAGAATTCCTCACAACCTAACTCTAAATGGAACTCTCTACACAATTTTTAATTTCTCTAAAATATTGAAACTTCCCTAAAATTGCTGAGAGAGTCCTCTAATTTTTGGCCAAAATGTTCTTTTAAAGTTGTAGAGGAGTTCTTCCAAGAGTTGCCTAAGCATCCCTCCAAAAATCGTCCACATTCAATGCACGTGTTGAAGTAACCGCCAATCTCGCCGTTGGCGGCCTCGAGGGCATCGTCGGTGTGCCTTCTAAAATATTGATCTGAAGTCTCAGGAAATTCTCATCGTCGCCGCCGTTTGGCTTGCTGTCGGCGCCCTAGTTCAAATCTTCACATTTTGGTCCTTTTCGCTCCAAATTCGCTTCTTTTTGCATCTTTTTGCTCCAATGACCAAAATTCATCATTCCTGCAACAAAACATCAAAAATACCCTTCTTTAAAGTGCAATATCATCAAAATCAGTGTAAAATAGGTATGAAAATCTCAACATGTTTTCCTTTAAAAATCCCCCAAACTTAACTATTACTTGTCCTCAAGTAATTTTGGTACTATATAAAAGTTATCAACTATTGTAGTAAGGTTTTAATTCATAAGTACTATAAGTTTGAATTAAATAAATACCGTAGTGAGATTTAAAAAAAAATTCAAGTAATTTAATTAACTCTGTAGGTACAAGATTGTCTAGTTATCAAGTTTAAGAGTTCTAGTTTTCTATTCATCTCAAGAATGACTATATGTTGTAATATTAAATCACTTAGAATATTCAAATCATAGGAACTTCATGAGAACACTACTAGTAGAATATCTAATCTATAAGTATAAGTTCTGGAATGTATTTAGGTTTTTCCTTTAGGTAGGTCCAGTGAAGGCAATTTTTGATTAGGCATCTCCTCAAGCTTCTCCTCACTTTTATATTTTTTCTTTCTTTTCTTTTCTCTTTTTCATTTGGATTGCTTTCAATCCTATATTTTTTTTTCTTTTCTTTTCATGGATTATTGTCAATCCTTTCTTTTTCCTTTTTCAAGTGATGATTACTATATCTGGATAGCCTTTAATGATTTTGAACCTCACCTTTCTTTCCCTAAATTTGAAACTCAAATCATTCCTTTAGCTTATAATTATTTCATAGCCTTTACATCATTGAGCCCCAATCTTTTCTTCTCAAATAAATTTACAAGATTCTTTACACTTCAAAATATAGTTTCCTTTACTTTAAGTAGTTCTTCTCAAATGAATTTCCTGATTCTTAATACTTCAAAATATAGTTTCCTTTACTTTAAATAGTTGACTATAGTCTTATTCTCTTATACTAAATATCTTAATCTACAAAATTAATTTTCCTTACAAAATCTATAAGCTTATTCTCTTATACTAAATATCTTAATCTACAAAATTAATTTTCATTACAAAAATATTCCTCAAAATCTACCATAATATTTAAATATCTACAAAATATAGTTATCTGAATTAAATTCACTAAAAAATAAAATTGAGAATATCTAATAGTTAATCTTTTTCTTCCCTCCCCCAAACTTAAATTTTTTAATATGAATGGATATAGGTGGAAAGAAAAATATTTAAATATAAATCATACCTCAGTGCTTTTGGCATTTTCTTCATTCTGAAATTTTGCAATCCTTTTCAAAAATTTTCACCTAGCCTGTAACTTTAGGAGCTTTCTATACATATAAATCATTAGAGAATTTGCTAGATAATGAAATTTTGAAATAAGTACAAAACTAAACATTACACAAACACAATATTTTACTAACACATCCACAATACTAAACAAAGACAATTACAATTAAAATGCAAAATAAAAATCACATCACATTACAATCCATAAAGTACTAATCAACATCTATTTTACTACACATGCAAATTTCAACTACCATACTAAACATTTAAGACAATAATTAAAAATTATCCAATTACAACATAAAAATAAAAGTAAAAACAGACATTTGTCTCTATTATAAAAATTACAAAAATAAAAGTAAAATTACATCAATCACATTCAGATATCAAAATCCCATACTATATCTTTGTCTCCTTGGTCAGCAGGTGGATTGGGTTGATACTGAGTATAACGGGGGCATTCAGGAAATGTAACATCAGGCTCACCTTTGTAGTGTTGAGCCTGAGCTTTGTAATAAGCTATCTCAAAATCAGAATGTCTCTGTAAGTACTCACTATCATAATCATGTCTATGTTCTAAACCCCCAATTCTTTCATTTATTAGCTCAATACTTTTCCACTGCAAGGTCAACTCATTCATCAAATCAGTCAGGGTAGGGGAGCTAGAAGAAGGAAGGTCATAACTAGTAGAGGGGACATCTCTACTAGTTGAAGGTTCTTGACCCCTACTTGCAGATCTCCACTTCTCATGGGATTGATAAGTTTTTAAATTAGATTTACTAATGGGTTTCATAGGGTAAACCCATTCTTCATCAGTTCCAGCTTCTACTCCAGGCAGTTGGCAAAGTGCATAAATGAGGCCAGGATGTCCTAGACCTCCACTTGTTTCTCTCTTTACCGTGCTCAATATATTCTTAAAAATAATTCTCCCCACATTTATATTTATATTATTATGAATACAGAAATTCAGAATAAGTCTATCTCTGGATACCTCACTATGGTGATAGGTCGGTAACAGAGTAGAGAAAATAAAATAATGCCACGCTTTAGATGTGGCATTCAACATGGAAGCAGAAAAATTTACCCGTTCTCGTTGATTGATCTTCCATGTCCCTTTCTCATCAGTGAGAAAGTTGATCACATCATTTAGTGGGCCTTCCATAGTACTGAAGGTTTCATAATGGCAGCTATAGGAGTCTGGGACTTCATAAAAGGTGTTAATGCATGGGACATTAAATTCAACAGGAAATTCCTGCACTTGAACGATTCCGTCTTTAGAATAGTACACGTTGGCATAGAATTCCTTCACAATATTAGCAGCAGCCTTGTTGGTGGTATAACAGAAGTTTTCCCACCTCTGTTCTGCAATAACTCGTTCAATTTCTCCTCCCGGACTATCAAAAACTCGGTCTTGTATACATTTCATTCCTTTAAATATGGAAGCAAATCCTGACTGAGCCTTCGCATTGACGAAGCGAGACTTGTCAAACTCAAGTCGCCTCTTTTTTTGTGGAGCCATGTCAATCTAATAAAAAAATATCAAAAATTCCAAAATATACTTCAAATACTCAAATAATGGCTTCCAAGAGTGACTCTAAGAGTTTAAAACTAAATTTCATGAATATCTTCCAAATATTTTCTTCACACTCTCAAACTTTTTGGATCTTCTCAATGTGGAAGAAATTCATGGTGAAAATCAAATATTTTTAGTTTGGAGTGAAGCTCTTACCGAGGGATGATCAAATCTGGTGTCTAAAATCCTTGAAATCACCCCAAATCCAAGATCTCTCAAGCCCTAGATCAAAATTTGCATTTTTAGGAGGAAGGGGATGATGAATAGTGGTAGTTGACTGGTCAAAATAGCGGTTAAAGGTGTTTTTCGGGATCTTGTCGTCGGCGGGGTCTTCGGCGCCGTCAGCGCGCTCTATTGAAATTTTAACCTTAGTCTCGGGAAAAATCTGCCGTCAGCGGTGTCGAGGGCGCCGTCGGCGGGCTTTCTTAAATTGGTTCAATTTCTAATTTTTTGTGATTTTGATCAATTTCAAGCCTCAACGACATCTGTTTAATCATTCTAAACATAAATTTTAAGTGATTAAATGATGTACTAACACAAATAAGCATTCACAACACAAAACTTCACAATTATATATAAATTCCAAGGGTTACAATACACATTACACGCCACACCTAAGTTTGGTATTTTCTCAACCTCAATACATCAATTCAGCGTCGCAATCTAAGCCACAACACTCAAATTGCTGAAAACAAACATTCTATGCCAAGTCTCAACTATATTGAGATCTAAAAGCATAATTCTAAAGCAAAGCAAACATAAAGTTCAAATCAAATTACACAGACACACAGATGGTAAGGTAAATCTACTACTCGTCTGATTGAGTGCTTATTTCTCCTCTGACATCACCCATTGATTGAACATGCACGAAGAGGTTGTAGAAGGTTCGGTATGGAAATTCTTCAGTAGAATACTTTTCTATCAATTTCATCCTTCTCATCAATCGTATCAAACTTCCTTCGATATGTTCAGAGTGATCAAAATATTGTTTCATCCTCTAGTCTAGATGATCAAAAAAATTAGAGATATTGCTAATTGCATTCATAACATTTTGTACCTCTTTCTCCAATTTCTTGATTATACGCAGGATATTTAGTGTCTTGTTCGGAATTAAAGGTTGGATAGGTAGTGAATTTTGGGATGATTGATCCGCAATAATAATCATATCATTTTCATCTTCATAGGCTGGGAATCTCTCAATTAGGTCCAAAGGCTTCCAAGGTAGAAGTACCTTTTCCCAATTCTCATAAGATACTTAGGACTAACTACAAAGTAAGAAACTTGTGGAAGGATGTCTATGCCCATAAGTTGATCCATGAACGATCAGGCCCAAAACAGACTTCACAATTATCGATCCAATATCAATCGACAATCACATTTGGATATAGTAATTCAGAATAGCAATTTCCTTAGAAACTTTACCGATCTTCATTGTATGTAATAGTTTTGCAGAAATAAAGAAGTGCCAGTGTTTAGAAACGGGGTTTAGAAGTGTCGAAGAAAAACTAACATACCCGTTTTCTCTCATTTCCCAACCTTCAATTTCGTCTGTTAAATATTAGTACATCTCATTCATCTGGTTTCTTGTCAGGACAAAGTTGGAATAATGGCATACAGGAACATTCTCGATCATACATAACTCATTAATTCATGCAGGAGTAAAAGTTATCCATCTACCTCGCACATAGATGACTCCCTGGTTGATTTCATGCAAATTAGCATAAAATTCCTTTACCACAGGAACAACTATGGCGGTTGTAGTGTAACACAACACTTCCCATCTTCGCCGCAGCATCTCTTAAATTGGTGTTGAAGGATTGTTCAGTCCTCAATTCATTAATCCTCTTTCCTTGATTAATCTCCTCTTTGTTAGCAACTTGTTGAAGATTCGCTGTGCCTCAGAACTAGTGAACTTTCTCCTGTTGAACACTCGGGGTCTATGGTTTTCAGTGGAATTGGATGCCATAGGGATGAATTTTGTGGAGTGATCTTTTGGTTTTGGGGAAATATGAACTTAGGAACTGAATTTGGGAGTTTATATGGAGAAACTCCCGCCTAAAACTGCCAAAAATCGCCCATTCAAACTCTAAAAACCATCTTCCCGCTGGTCTCGCTGTCAGCGGCGTCGAGGGTTCCGTCGATGAGCCTTTAGAATATATTTGCCTGGACTCTCGGCAAAAACCAGTCGTCAGCGCCCAAGGCAAAAATTGCACAGTTTTGCTCTCGTCCAAATGCGTTCCAATTTTTTCTATGGATTTAATTTTTATGATGATTCAAGGGTAAATGAGAGTAGTAGAGTATAATACTACCACTAACTAATGATAATTTCAAATAAAATTACTATAATTGTAATGAGAATAAAGATAACTATGGGTTGCTTCCCATAAAGCGCTTGGTTTAACGTTGTCAGCCTGACCTATTCAGGTATTATTCAGGTTGACTGTTCATTAAAAGCTCTTTAAAATTTGGTCTTTTACCCTCAAAATACAATTTTAATCTGTGTCTATTTACTTTAAATCTATTGCCAGTCTTTTGATCTTCAATTTCAATAGCTCCGTAAGCATAAACTTGAGTCACAGTAAATGGTCCTAACCAATGAGACTTCAATTTCCCAGGGAATAAATTCAGCCTTGTAAAAACTTCTTATCCTGGTTCAAAGTTCTTTTGGTTAATCTTCCGATCATGCCATAACTTTAGTTTCTTCTTATAAATTCTATCGTTATCATAAGATTTATTTCTTAATTCTTCTAATTCATTTAATTATAACAATCTCTTCTCACCACTATATTTTAAATTATAATTAAATTCTTTAATTGCCTAACATGCTTTATGCTCCAATTCTACTAGTAAGTGGCAAGTCTTTCAAAAAATCTGTCTATAAGGAGTCATTCCAATAGGAGTTTTATCAGCAGTCTTGTAAGCCCATAATGCGGTATCTAGTCTAGTAGACTAATCTATTCTACTAGGGTTTACATTCTTCTCAAGTATTTGTTTAATCTCTCTATTAGAAACTTTAGCTAACTCACTTGTTTGAGGGTAATAGGAAGTAGAGATTTTTTGAATAACATTAAACTTTTCTGCCAATCTCTGAATGTATTTATTCCTAAAATGGGATCCTCCATTAGTGATAATCATTCTCGGCATTCTGTATCTGGTGAAAATGGGATCCTCCATCAGTAATAATCATCCTAGGCATTCCGTATCTAGTAAAATATTTTTCATTAACCTCCGTCAGTGATAATCATTCTAGGCATTCCGTATCTAGTGAAAATATTTTTTATTAAAAATCTCGAACACTTTTAGCGTCACAACGAGGTAAATCTTGTGCTTCAATCCACTTTGAAACATAGTCTACCGCAACTAATATGTATAAGTTCCCATATGAAGGGTTTAGCGCCACCAGCGAGGTAAAGCTTGTGCTTCAATCCACTTAGAGACGTAGTCTACTGCAATTAATATATACAAGTTCCGAGGGTAAATCTTGTGCTTCAATCCACTTAGAAACGTAGTCTACTGCAATTAATATATATAAGTTCTCTTGTGCTTCAATCCCACTTAGAAACATAGTCTACTGCAATTAATATATATAAGTTTTCAAATGAAGGAATAAATGGTTCCATAGAAACGTAATTAAAAATCTCGAACACTTTTAGTGCCACCAGCGAGGTAAAGCTTGTGCTTCAATCCACTTAGAGACGTAGTCTACTGCAATTAATATATACAAGTTCCGAGGGTAAATCTTGTGCTTCAATCCACTTAGAAACGTAGTCTACTGCAATTAATATATATAAGTTCTAAGCTTGTGCTTCAATCCACTTTGAAACGTAGTCTACCGCAATTAATATGTATAAGTTCCCAAATGAAGAAATAAATGGTCCCATGAAATATAATCCCCAAACATCAAAGATCTAAACTTCTAACATGAAATTCAAAGGCATTTCATTTCTTCTAGAAATATTGTCTACTCGTTGGCATCAATCACAAGTTTGTATGTATCTGTAAACATCTCTAAAAATAGTAGGTCAATAGATCCATCTTGTAAAATTTTATAAGCAGTTTTATCAATCCCAAAATGTCCTCCAAATTCAGAAAAATGACATTTCTGAATGATTAGTTCAGTTTCTTCATAAGGTATACTTCTTCTCATAATAAGATCCTTACATTATTTAAATAAATATAGCTCATCCCAATAATATGCTTTCGCATCATGAATGAATTTTCTTTGTTGTTGCAATGTCAGCATAGGTGGTAAAATATCACTTACAATATAATTAAAAATATCAACATACATTTTTCCTCTTAACAGGTACAATATTAGCTAACCACGTGGGGTATTGCTCCTCTTTAACAAAGTTGGCGTCTATCAACTTCTTCACCTCGGTGATGACTTGTTGTTCTATTTCAAGGCGCATTCTCCCGGGAGACTGTTTTACTAGGGGTTTATTCTTGTCCACCCCAAGTTTATGGACTACAACCTCTGCTGATAGTCCTGACATTTCATCGTAGCTCCATGCAAAGTAATCTTTGAATTCTGTTAATAGTTTGACCAATTCTGCAGATTCTTCGTTATCAAGTAGAGAACTGATAAATGTAGGTTGGGGTCGTTCTTCAGTCCGGAGATTAATCTCTTTCAATTCATCAATAGTGGATTTAATTTCCTCCTCAAATTCTGGCGGAGCATATTCTATTGGTTGATCAGTAGAGTCATCTTCTATATCGAGACAATCCTCTTCTGACTTACTAGTAACAACCATGCAAAATTTNTAATTAAGAAAGTGAGATTGGTTTCTACCAATTAACCCATTTGTGTTTCAAACATCAAATAAATTGATTAAGTTCAGAGATTACCCATTTCCCTCCTTGATTTAATTTAATTTATATAGTTATTTTAATGCAAAAATAGGATTTTTCAAAGAAAATTCCTAACTTGACCAAAGTAAATTCTAATCCTTTGAAATTTTTATTGGAGGTAGACCTAGACTAGAGAAGTCTTTGAATCAAATTTCATAATTTTTTGAATTCTCTGTGATTTATTAAAATTATTTCAAGTTATAGGTTATTTAATAAAAATAAAATATTTTAAGTGTTGAAAATTAAGTTTTGTATTTTTGAAAAATCTCCCTAAGGTCAGAGAACTCAAAGGAGCAGATTTTATATTTTTTTGATTTTTTCTTGATTTATTAGAATTATTTTAGTGAAAACTCATTTTTAGCCTTTTAAAAAATTATTCTTAAGCTTTGAAATTCAATATCTTTATTTAGAGAATTAGGAAAAATATTCTAATTATTCTTAAGTGATTAGG
>JXCR01136147.1:5332-34794 GCA_002079205.1 Phalaenopsis hybrid cultivar | reverse complement strand
TTTACCCTTTGGTCCAGGCATAAAGAACATTAACTAATCCTATGCTTGTTTACTAAATCTGCAACTGGGCTGGGAGGATATCGGCTCTCAGTTCGGAGCTCCCATGTTCTCCTCGCTTAAGGGCTAACATCTACACTTCAGCACCCTAACGATAGGACCGAATTTGGGATTTTAGTCTATCACTCTAAAATCTCCAATTCTACGCTCTACAATTTTATTTTCCTATTTATTTGCACCCAATTTCCAAGGGCTTCGACCTCCCTAAATCTTGGATGTAATCTTCATTTTAATTGTAAAACTCAACATATTTTAACAAATCAATTGGCCAGATTGAAAGTAAATTAAAATCGAAGTGAAAAGATCATCATAATTTCTTTAACATTTTTATGGCTCAACTAATTCAAATCACCATTTCACATATCTCAAGACAAGGAGAAATAAAGAGAAAACTACTCAGAACTCATGTGGAAGACACAAAAAAACTCAGAATTCATATATAAAATGAAAGACAGAGAAAACTACTCAGAACTCATGGGGAAGACACAACAAAACTTGAAATTCATATATAAAAGTGAGTCATACAAACTACAACAAGTAAATAACACTTATCTCTAATTTCTCCCCAAGCAAACTCCTCAAAGTTCCTCTGAAACTCTTACAATCTCTTGAAGAATTCCTCAAAATTAGACACTCTAGTAAACACTTTACACACTGCTGGAACCTTTCTAACCTCCAGGACCACCGAGAACCTTCTGGGGCCTTTGAGAACCTTCTAGGCCTTCTCTATTTTTGGCCAAAATCTTCTTTTAAATTTGTGGATGAGTTTTCCCAAGAGTTGCCTAAGCATCCCTCCAAAATTTGTCCTCATCCAATGCATTGTTGGACATAACCGCTGATCTCACCGTCGGCGGCCTCGAGGGCGCCATTGGCAGGCTTTCTAAATCATTAAATTTGGAGTCTCGAAAATTTCTCACTGTTAGCGCCCTAGTTCAAATCTTCACATTTTGGTCCATTTTGCTCCAAATTCGCTCCTTTTTGCATCTTTTTAGTCCAATGACCCTAATTCATCATTCCTGCAACAAAACATCAAAAATACATTTCTTTAAAGTGCAATATCATCAAAAATAGTATAAAATAGGTATGAAAATCTCAACATATTTTCCTTTGGTCACCTCTGTAAAATTTCTTGGATTTGTTGCTGTCATCGGGGAATCGAGATTGACGTAGATAAAATTAAAGCTATCTTGGAAATGCCTCCTCATGAAACCATGAAACAACTATGTTCCTTCCAGGGGAAGTTGGCATATCTGAGATGTTTTATCTCTAATCTCTTAGGTAGGTGTCAGCCTTTCTCGGTATTAATTAAAAATGACGCAAAATTCATTTGGGAAGAGAAATGCCAGCGGCCCTTCGAGGACGTTACACAATATTTAATGACACCTCCTGTCTTGGCAGCCTCTATCCCGAGGAAATCGTTGATACTTTATACCGCGGCCTTAGACGACTCTCTTGGAGCCCTCTTAGGCCAAGTCAATGATGAGAGTAAGGAAAATGCACTCTAATACTTGATTCGTCGCCTAATACCGACGGAGATAAGGTACCCACTAACAATGACTTTATATATGCTTAGAAATAGAAGAATTTGATACTACTGCTAGAAGATTTAATTCCCCGACAACGGTACCAAAAACTTGACAGTGGTTATAGATTTGATAAAGATGTATATAAAATATTCAATAATTGTAAAGTCACACTTATCAACGCAGGTATACGTATCACTCCAGTAATACAGGGCTCTAATGGAGTCCTGGATATCAATCCACAACGGAGTAATATTAGAGGCTAAGAACTAAGATTTTAGAAAATCAATACTTAATCACAACAATATCGTTCAAATTGCTTATCTGTCACTAATAGAAAAATGAAATAAGTATGTAATTTTAAACTCTTAAATAACTAATTTTACTAATATGTCACTAATAGACAATTGAAATAAATATGTAATTTTAATAACTCTTAAATAACTAATTACACTAATGAGGGTAGGCAATTGAAATAAATATATAATTTTAATAACTATTAAATAACTAATTATGCTAATGAAGGTTTTATAGGCAATTGAAATAAGTAAATAATTTGAATAACTAATAAATAACTAATGATAGAAAGTTAGGGTTAATAATAGACAATTGAAATAAATATGTAATTTTCTTAATAACTCATAAATAACTAATTATGCTAATGAGGGTTTAATTGAAATAAATATGTAATTTTAATAATTATTAAATAATTAATTATACTAATGAAGGTTCGACGTGATATTCAATATACAAGAAAGCATCCTTCTCCTTGTCAAGAAATTAAAGTGAATGGATAAAGTGAATTAGTTTAAATTGGATTGTGTCAAATAGGAGCATACATATTCTTTACCCTTTGGTCTAGGCATAAAGAATATTGGCTAATCCTATGCTTGTTTACTAAATCTGTGGCTAGGCTGGAAGGATACTGGCTCTCACTTTAGAGCTCCCATGTTTCCCTCACCTAAGGGTTAACATCTACACTTCAGCACCCAAATGATAGAATCAAATTGACGTTCCCCTCCCCTGAGGGCTAACATCTACACTTCAGTACCCAAACGATAGGACCAAATTGGAAGATTTTAGTTGCCTGAGGGCTAACATCTACACTTCAACACCCAAATGATAGGACCAAATTGAGGATTTTAGCTTTCCACTCTAAAATCTCCAATTCTACGCTCGATAATTTTTATTTCCCTATTTATTTGCACCAAATTGGGGATTTTAGTCTGTCACTCTAAAATCTCCAATTCTACGCTCGATAATTTTTTTTCCATATTTATTTGCACCCAACTTTTCACTCTAAAATCTCCAATTCTATGCCCGATAATTTTATTTCCCTATTTATTTGCACCCAACTTTCAAGGACTTTGACCTCCTTGAATCTTGGATGTAATCTTCACTTTATTTGTAAAACTCAACATATTTTAGCAAATTAATTGGCCAGATTGAAAGTAAATTAAGATCGAAGTGAAAAGATTGTCACAACTTCTTTAACATTCTCAAGGCTCAGCCAATTCAAATCACCATTTCACAAAATCTCAAGACAAGGAGAAAGATAGAGAAAATGACTCAGAACTCATGAGGAAGACACGACAAAACTCAGAATTTATATATAAAAGCAAAGTCATACAAACTACAATAAGTAAATACCACTTATCTCTAAGTCATGCACAAGCAAACTCCTCAAAGTTCCTCTGAATCTCTTCCTTTCTTTACAACACACAGAATTCTTCTTTGAAGCGGTAGGAGGAAGAAATCTCTCACTTTCCCTCCACTCTTACAATCTCTTGAAGAATTCCTCACAATCTAACCCTAAATTAAACTCTCTAGACTCTAAACACACTCTAAACACTCTTCAACTTCCTCCCTCCTCTCTGCATTTTTGGCCAAAAGCTTCTCTTAAAGTTATAGAAGAGTTTTTCTAAGGGTTTCCTAAGCATTCCCTCCAAAATTGTCCACATTCAATGCACCTGTTGAGATAACCGTCAATCTCGCCATCGGCGGCCTCGAGGGCGCGGTCGGTGGCCTTTTGGAATATTTGATTCTAAACTCTCAGGAAAACCCCGTCGTCGGTGCCCTAGTTCAAATCTTCATATTTTGGTCCTTTTCGCTCCAAATTCGCTCCTTTTTGCATCTTTTTGCTCCAATGACTATAATTCAACATACCTGCAATAAAACATGAGAAATACCTTTCTTTAAAGTGAATTTTTATCAAAATCAGTGTAAAATAGGTATGAAAATCTCAACTTATTTTCAAAATCCCTCAAACTTAACTATTACTTATCCTCAAGTAATTTTAGTACTACATAAAAGTTATAATCTATTGTAGCAAAGTTTTAATTCAGAAATACTATAAGTTTGATTTAAGTGAATACCATAGTGAGATTTTCAGAAAAAATTCAAGTAATTAAATTAACTCTGTAGGTACAAGATTATCTAATCATCAAGTTTAAGAGTTCTAGTTTTCTATGCATTTCAAGAATGACTATATGTTGTAACATCAAGTCACTTAGAATATTTAAAATGATAGGAACTTCATGGGAACACTACTAGTAAAAGATCTAATCCATAAATATAAGTTCAAGGATAGGAATTTCATGGGAACACTACTAGTAAAAGATCTAATCCATAAATATAAGTTCAATTGGAATTCATGAGAACACTACTAGTAAAAGATGTTAATCCATAAATATAAGTTTAGGAATGTATTTAAGTTTTCCCTTTAGGAAGGTCCAAGTGAAGCCAATTTTTGATTGGGCATCTTCTCAAGCTTCTCCTCACTTGTATAGTTTTTTTCTTTTTTTTTTTCATTTGGATTGCATTCAATCCCTTATATATTTTTTTTATTTTCTTTTCAGGGACTGTTGTCAATCCTTTATTTTTCTTTTTTAAGTGAGGATTACTATATCTGGATAGTCTTCAGTGATTTTGAACATCACCTTTCTTCCCTTAAATTTGAAACCCAAAGCATTCCTTTACCTTATAAGTGTTTCATAGATTTTACATCATTAAGCCCCAATCTTTTCTTCTCAAATGAATTTCCAAGATTTTTAGCACTTCAAAACATAGTTTCCTTTACTTTAAATAGTTAACTATATTCTTATTCTTTTATACTAAATATCTTAATCTACAAAATTAATTTTCCCTACAAAAAATATTCCTTTAAATCTACCATAATACTTAAATATGTACAAAATATAGTTCTCTGAATTAAATTCACTTCATTAAATCATATTAATAATTTTTTAAAATATTTAAATTGACAACATCTAATAGTTAATCTTTTTTTTTTCCTCCCTTGAACTTTGATTTTTAAATATGGAATGATACAGGTGGAAAGAAAAATTCTAAATATAACTCATACCTCAGTACTTTATGCATTGTGAACATTCTGAAATTTTTGTAGTCCTTCTAAAAATTTTAACTTCAACTGGTGTGTAATATTAGGAGCTTTCTATAAATATAAATCATTAGAGAATTTGCTGGGTAATGAAATTTTGAAATAAGTACAAAACTAAACATTATACAAACACCATATTTCACTAACACATCCACAATACTAAACTAAAAACAATTACAAAGATATGAAAATGCAAATAAAAATCACATCACATTGCAATTTTATGCAGTACTAATCAACATCTATTATAACTACACATGCAAATTTCAACTACCACACTAAACAATTATAACAATAATTAAAAATTATTCAATTGCAACATAAAAATAAAAATAAAATACAAACAAACACAAACATCTTCTCTATTACACAAATTACAAAAATAAAAGTACATCAATTACTATCATATATCAAAATCCCAAGCTATATCTTCGTCTCCCCGGTGAGTAGGTGGATTGGGCTGATACTGAGTATAACGGGGGTATTTAGGAAAAGTAACATCAGGTTCACCTCTGTAGTGTTGGGCCTGATCTTCGTAGTAAGCTATCTCAAAATTAGAATGCCTTTGTAGGTACTCACTATCATAATTATGTTTACGTTCTAATCCCTGAATTATTTCATTTATTAGCTCTATACGCTTTCGCTACAAGGTCAACTCATTCATTAAATCATTCAGGGTAGGGGAACTAGAAGAAGGAAGGTCATAACTAGTAGAGGGGATATCTCCACTAGTCGAAGGTTCTTGACTCCTACTCCCAGATCCACACTTTTCATGGGATTCATATGTCTTCTTAGCTTTACTAATGAGTTTCATAGGGTAAACCCATTCTTCATCATCTCCAGCTTCAACTCCTGAAAGTTGGGAAAGTGCATAGATGAGGCCAGGACGTCCCAGACCTCCACTTGTTTCGCTCTTTGTTGTGGTCAATATACTCTTAAAAATAATTCTCCCCACATTTATAGTTTGATTATTCTTAATACATAAATTCAGAATAGCTCTATTTCTTGTTACCTCAATATGGTGATAGGTAGGTAACAGAGTAGAGGAAATAAAATAGTGTCACGCTTTAGATGTGGCATTCAACATGGAAGCAAAAAAATTTACCCGTTCTCGTTGCTTTATCTTCCATGTCCCTTTCCCATCAGTCAGAAAGTTGATGACATCATTCAACGGGCCTTCCATTGTACTTAAGGTTTCATATGGCAACTATAAGAGTCTGGGACTTCATAAAAGGAGTTAATATGGGTGACATTAAATTCAATAGAAAATCCCAGCACTCAAATGGTTCCGTCCTCAGAATAGAACACATTGGCATAAAAGTCTTTCACAGTATTTGCAGCAGCCTTATTAGTGGTATAATAGAAGTTTTCCCACCTCTGCTCGGCAATAACTCGTTCAATTTCTCCTCCCGGACTCTCAAAAACTCGATCTTGTATACATTTCTTCCCTTCAAACATTGAAGTAAATCTCGACCGAGCCTTTGCATTGACAAAGTGAGACTCATCAAACTCAAGTCGCCTCTTTTATCGTGGAGCCATGTCAATCTAATAAAAAATTATAAAAAATTCCAAAATACACTTCAAATACTCAAATAATGGCCTCCAAGAGTGACTTTAAGAGTTCAAAACTAAATTTCGTGAATTTCTTCCAAATATTTTCTCCACATTCTCAAATTTCTTGGATCTTCGCAATGTGGAAGAAATTCAATGTGAAAATCAAATAATTTTAGGTTGAGTGAAGCTCTTACCGAGAGATGATAAAATCTGGTGTCTAAATGCATTGAAATCGCCCCCAAATCCAAGATCTTCAAGCTCAAGGTCAAAATTTTTATTTTTTAAGAGGAAGGGGATGATGAATAGTGACAGTTGACTGGTCAAAATCACATTTAAAAGTGTTTTTTTGGGATCTCGCCGTCGGCGGGGTCTTCGGTGCCGTCAGCGAGCTCTATTGAATTAATAACCTAAGTCTCGGGAAAAATCCGCTGTCGGAAGCGTCGATGGCGCCGTCAGCAAGATTTTTAAAATTGGGTAAATTTTTAGATTTTTGCGATTTCGATCAATTTCAAGCCTCGACAATATTCGTTTAATCATTATAGACATAAATTTTAAGTGATTAAATGATGTACTAACACAAGTAAACTTTCACAACACAAAACATCACAATTATATATAAATTCCAAGGGTTACAATACACGTTACAAGACACACAAAAATTTGGTATTTTCTCAACCTTGATACATCAATTCAGCGTTGCAATCCAAGCCACAACACTCTAAACGCTAAAAATAAACATCCTTTGCTCAATCTCAACTATACGGAGATCTAAAAGCAAAATTTGAAAGCAAAGCAAACATAAAGTTCAAATCAAATTACACACATACACATATAGGTTGCAAGGTAAATCTACTACTCTTCCGATTCAGTGCTTGTTTCTCCTCTGATATCACCCATTGATTGAACATGAATGAAGAGGTTATAGAATGGTCGGTATGGGAATTCTTCAGTAGAGTCCTCTTCTATCAATCCCATCTTTCTCATCAATCATATCAAACTTCCTTTTATATGTCTAGAGTGATCAAAATGCTTTTTCATCCTCTAGTCTAGATGATCGAAAAAATAAGAGATATTGTTAATTACATTCATAACATTTTGTACCTCTTTCTCCAATTTTTTGATTTTGCGTAGGATCATTAGTGTCTTGTCCAAAACTAAAGGCTGAATAGGAAGTGAATTTTAAGACAATTGATCCACAATAATAGTCATATCATTCTCATATTCATTGTCTGAGAACTTCTCGATTGGGTCTAAAGGCTTCCAAGGTAGAAGTACTTTTTCCCAATTCTCATAAGATACTTGGAACTGACTGCAAAGTAAGAAAATTGTTGAAGGATTTTCAAGTCCATAAGTTGATCCATGAACGATCAGGCCCAAAACAGACTTCACAATTATCGATCCAATATCAATCGACAGTCTCATTTGGATACAGTAATTCATAATAGCACTTTCCTTAGTAACTTTACTGATCTTCATTGTCAGTAATAGTTTTGCAGAAATGAAGAAGTGTCAGTGTTTAGAAATGGGGTTTAAAAGTGTTGTAGAAAAACAAACATACTTGTTTTCTTTCATTTCCCATACTTCAATTTCATCCGTCAAATATTGGTAGATCTCATCCATCAGGTTTCTTATTGGGACGAAGTTGAAATAATGTCAGGCAGGAACATTCTTGATCATATATAACTCATTAATCCGTGTAGGAGTAAAAGTTATCCATCTACCTCACACATAGATGACTCACTGGTTGATTCCATGCAAATTAGTACAAAACTCCTTCACCACAGGAACAACTACGACGGCTGTAGTGCAGCACAACACTTCCCATATTCGTCGCACAATCATCTTTTCAATTGCTATTGAAGGATTGTTCAATCCTCAATTCATGAATCCTCTTTCTTTGATTAATCTTCTCTTTGTCAACACTTTATTGAAGATTCACTGCGCCTCAGAACTAATGAACTTTCTCCGGTTGAACACTCGTACTCTATGGTTTTGATGGGAATTGGATGCCACAGGGATGAATTTGGTGAAGTTTCAATTCATTTTTGGGGAAATACGAACTTAGGAACCAAATTTGGAAGTTTATAGGGAGTAACTCCTGCCTAAAACCGCCAAAAACCGTCATTTCAAACTCTGGAAACCGTCATCCCGCCGTTCTCACCGTCGACGGCGTCGATGGCGCCATTGGTGCCCAATGCAAAAATTTCACAGTTTCTCTTTGGTCTGATTGCGTTCCAAATTTTTCTATGGATCCAATTTTTATGATGATTCAAGGGTAAATATAAGTAGTAGAGTTCAATACTACCACAAACTAACGATAATTACAAATAAAAAAGTAATATAATCGTAATAAAAATAAAGATAACTATGGGTTGCCTCCAATAAAGTGCTTGGTTTAACTTCGTCAGCCTTATGGGTTGCCTCCCATAAAGCGTTTGGTTTAACGTCGTCAGCCCGACCTATTCAGGTATTATTTAGGTTGACCTGATCATTAAAACCTCTTTAAATTTGGTCTTTTACCCTCAAAATACGGCTTTAATCTGTGTCCATTTCCCATAAAGCACTTGGTTTAACGTCGTCAGCCCGACCTATTCAGGTGTTATTCAGGTTGATTAGGGTTTCCTCCCATAAAGTGCTTGGTTTAACGTCGTCAGCCCAACCTATTCAGATATTATTTCAGTTGACTGATTATTAAAACCTCTTTAAAATTTGGTCTTTTACCCTCAAAATACGGCTTTAATCTGTGTCCATTTTCTTTAAATCTATTCCCAGTCTTTTGTTTTTAATTTTCAACAGCTCCGTAAGTATAAACTTGAGTCACAGTAAAGGGTCATAACCAACGAGACTTCAATTTCTCAGGGAATAACTTCAACCTTATATTGTAAAGCAAAACTTCTTATCCTGGTTCAAAGTTCTTCTGGTTAATCTTTCGATCATGCCATAACTTTAGTTTCTCCTTATAAATTCTGTCGTTATCATAAGATTCATTTCTTAATTCTTCTAATTAATTCAATTGTAACAATCTCTTCTCACTCATCTTTCAAATTATAATTAAATTCTTTAATCTCCCAATATGCTTTATGCTCCAATTCTACTAGTAAGTGACAAGTCTTTTCAAAAATCAGCCTGTAAGGAGTCATTCGAATAAGAGTTTTATAAGCTGTCATGTAAGCCCATAATGCGGTATACAGTCTAGTGGACCAATCTACTCTACTAGGGTTTACAGTCTTCTCAAGTATTTGTTTAATCTCTCTATTAGAAACTTCAGCTAACCCACTAGTTTGAGGGTGATAGGAAGTAGAGATTCTATGAATAATATTAATTTTTTTGCTAATCTCTGAATGTATTTATTTCTAAAATGGGATCCTCCATCAGTGATAATCATTCTCGGCATTCCGTATCTAGTGAAAATATTTTTCATTAAAAATCTTGAAACACTTTTAGAGTCACAACGAGGTAAAGCTTGTGCTTCAATCCACTTTAAAACGTATTCTACTGCAATTAATATGTATAAGTTCTAGAAAAAGGAATAAATGGTTCCATGAAATTTAATTCCCAAACATCAAATATCTAAACTTCTAATATAAAATTCAGAGGCATTTCATTTCTTTTAGATATATTGCCTACTCGTTGGCATCGATCACAAGTTTATATGTATCTATAAACATCTCTAAAGAGAGTAGTCCAATAGAATCCGGGTTGTAAAATTTATTAAGCAGTTTTATCAATCCCAAAATGTCCTCCAAATTCAGAATCATGACATTTCTAAATGATTAGTTTAGTTTCTTCATAAGGTACACATCTTCTCATACTAAGATCCTTACATTGTTTAGATAAATTAGGTTCATCCCAAAAAATATGCTTTTGCACCATGAATGAATTTTCTTTGTGTTACAATGTCAGCATTGGTGGAAAAATATCACTTACAATATAATATGAATGAATTTCCTTTGTTGTTGCAATGTCAGCATAGGTGGCAAAATATCACTTACAATGTAGTTAACAAATGTTGCAATGTCAACATAGGTGGAAAAATATCACTTACAATATAATTAACAATATCAACATATCAATGGTACAATGTCAGAATAGGTGGCAAAATATCACTTACAATATAATTAACAAAATCAGCATACCATGGTTTTTCCAAATATTATAAAGTTGTTCATCAGGGAAACTGTCTGTAATTTCATTGTCGGTGTCAGATAATTTGTGATTTTCTAATCTCGACAAATGATCATCAATTTGATTATCAGTTCCTTTTCTATCAATAACCACAAAATCAAATTCTTACATCAAAAGAATTATCTTATTAACCTTGGTTTGGCATCCTTCTTTTGAAACAAGTATTTAATAGCAGAGTGATCAGTGTGCACAACACATTTAGTCCCAATTAAATAAGATCTAAATTTGTCTATAGCATACAAAATGACCAGTAACTCTTTTTCAATAACAGTATAGTTAATTTGAGCATCATTAAGAGTTTTACTAGCGTAGTATAGAACTTTAAAAATCTTTTCATACATTTGTCCAAGAACAACTCCAATAACATAATCATTAGCATCACACATCAGTTCGAATGGTTTCTCCCACTTAGGTGAAACTATAATAGGGGCTGTGATTAGTTTTTCTTTTAATAACTCAAATGCATTTAAATAGTGTTCGTTAAATTCAAATTTCTTGTCCTTTTCTAAAGTTGGCATAGAGGTTTAGTAATTTTTGAAAAATCTTTAATAAAACGCCTCTATAAACCAATATGTCCAAGAAAACTTCTAACCTCTCTTACATTAAGTTAATTTAGATATAACTTGAATTTTTGCAGGGTCTGCTTCCATACCATTTTTTGAAATNNNNAATGGTTTCTCCCACTTAGGTGAAACTATAATAGGGGCTGTGATTAGTTTTTCTTTTAATAACTCAAATGCATTTAAATAGTGTTCGTTAAATTCAAATTTCTTGTCCTTTTCTAAAGTTGGCATAGAGGTTTAGTAATTTTTGAAAAATCTTTAATAAAACGCCTCTATAAACCAATATGTCCAAGAAAACTTCTAACCTCTCTTACATTAATAGGAGGTGTTAATTTAGATATAACTTGAATTTTTGCAGGGTCTGCTTCCATACCATTTTTTGAAATTTTTATGCCCCAACACAATTCCTCCTGCAACCATAAATTGACATTTCTCCCAATTTAGAACTAAATTAGTTCTTTCGCATAACTCTAAAACTTTTTCAAGATAATTTAAGCATGCGTCAAATGATGTTCCAAATACAGAGAAATCATCCATAAATACTTCCAATCCATCATCAATTAACTTACTAAATATAGACATCATACATCTCTGGAATGTTGCAGGTGCATTACATAATCCAAAAGGCATTCTTCGAAAAGCAAAAGTTCCAAAAGGACTAGTAAATGTTGTCTTTTCTTCATCCTCAGGAGCAATAGGAATTTGGTGGTAATCGGTATATCCATCTAAAAAATAAAAATATTTGTGCTTAGGAAGTCTATTTACTATTTGGTCTAAAAATGGTAAAAGGAAGTGATCTTTTCTAGTGGCAGTGTTTAATTTTCTATAATCAATGCAAATACGCCACCTAGTAACTTGTTTGATGGATATTAATTCATTGTTCTCTTTTATTTCAATAGTCACTCCTCCTTTCTTAGGAACACAATGAATTGGACTTACCCAAGCACTGTCTGAAATAGGATATATAATTCTAGTGTCCAACAATTTCAAAATTTCCTTCTTTACTACTTCTTGCATCATTGGGTTTAATTTCCTTTGTGGATCAACTCTTGGTTTATATTGTTCATATAGTATAATTCTGTGAATAGATATCAAAGGACTGATTCCCTTAATATTGCTAAGGTCCAACCAAAAGCTTTCTTATATCTTTTTAATGTATCCAAAAGTATTTGCTCTTGAAAATCATTTAACTTTGAAGATATAATAACAGGTAGTGTAGATGAGTTTCTCAGAAACACATACTTCAAGTGGTTAGGCAATATTTTCAACTCAAGCTCAGGTGGTTTTATAATTGACGGAACTAGATTCTTATCAACATTTCTTATAATATCCAGCATCTCAAATCTTTTCTAAACATAATCTAATTATTCATTTTCTATTTCATCCAAAATAACTTCATATCTATCTTCAAATTGTTCTTTCTCTTCAAAATGATCGTTAAAATTCTCGTTCAATAGATGTTCACTAATTTCCATGCGAAAACATTCATTATCTCTTTCAACAGCAGGGTATTTCATAGATTTTGCAATGTTAAAAGTCACTTCTTGATCGTTAACTCTCATAGTTAATTCTCCCTTTTGAACATCTACTATAGCTTTTCCAGTAGCTAAAAACGGTCTCCCTAAAATGATAGGTATTTCTTTATCTTCCTCTATAGCTAAAACAATGAAATCCAAAGGAATAACAAATCTATCAACTTTTAGTAACACATCTTCTATAAATCTCTTAGGATAAGTAACTGAACGATCCGCTAACTGAAGAGTTACATAAGTAGGTGAGACTTCTCCTAATCTTAATCTTTTGACGAGGCATAAGATTAATGCTGGCTCCCAAATCACATAAAGCTCTTCCATAAAATTTTTCACCGGTACTGAAGAGTTACAGAAGTAGGTGAGACTTCTCCTAATCCTAATCTTTTGAAAATCGATAGAGACATAAGATTAATGTTGTCTCCCAAATCACATAAAGCTCTTCCATAGAATTTTTCACCGATAGCACACGGTATAGTGAAACTTCCAGGATCCCAAATCACATAAAGCTCTTCCATAGAATTTTTCACCGATAGCACACGGTATAGTGAAACTATAATCACATAAAGCTCTTCCATAAAATTTTTCACCGATAGCACACGGTATAGTGAAACTACCTGGATCTGTTAATTTTTCAAGAAGCTTTTTCTGAATAATTGCACTACACTCTTCGCAAAGTGCAACAGTCTCATTATCAATGAACTTCTTTTTCCTATTCAAAATATCTTTCATAAATTTCACATAATTGAGCATTTTCTCTAAAGCTTGTACAAAGGGAATATTTACCATTAATTTCTTAAGAATTTCTAAAAAACTTAGAAAATTGTTTATCCTTTTTGTGTTGCTTCAATCTTTGAGGAAATGGTGGTGGAGGTTTCTCCACAATAATTTTCATTGGTGTAAGTGGATATTCTAAATCTGGATATTCATGATCCTTTTCTTTTTCCGTATCAACTTTCTCTTTTTCAGTTTTCATTTCTTTCTGCACTCTTGTTTCTAATTCTTTTCCACTTCGTAATTGTATTGCTTTTATATGTTCTTTTCCTTGATCTTTTGGATTAGGTTCCACTATAATAGGAAAAGTTCCCAATGTTCGGCCACTAAGAGCAGTAGCGATATGCCTCAATTGATTTTCAATATTCTTGATAGCAGTTCCTTGATTTTGTAACTGATTTCTTTGAATTTGTAATTGATTTCCTTGATTCTGCAATTATTGACCCATGTTTAATATCATCTCTTCCATAGACAACTTCTTTTTCTTAAATTGAGTGTTACTGTTAAATCCTAGAGGATAAGAAGGTCTATAATTAACATTTCTTTGGTTGGATGAATTTCCCAATGGGTTCACTAGGTTGTTTGCCCATTGTTGATTTGTAGAAGAATTGTTATTCCAATTAAAATTAGGATGATTCTTCCAACCTAGGTTATACTAGTTCGAATAAGGGTTGTTGTGTCTATTATTAATAGCATTTAAAGTCTAATACAAAGGTTGAACATCCACAAATTGCCCAGATGAATTCTCTTCCATTATAGTAGGTGTTGGAGAATAATTCTTTCCATAATAATCTAATTTCTTTAATATTTTAGCAATCTGCGAAGCTAACATAGATATTTCATCAAAATTGTGGATACTAGCTACTATTTTAGGATTTACCCTTTCAGAGGGCCATTGAAAATTGTTGGTAGCGATCTCTTCTATTAACAAATAAGCCTCATCAAAAGGTTTTGACATTCAAGAACAACCAGCCGCAACATCTATAATCAATCTAAGTGATCCCACAAATCCATTATAAAAGTTTGAATTAGCAACCAATCTGGTAACGAATGATGAGGGCACTTTCTAAGAAGATCTTTAAATCTATCCCAAGCTTCGTATATCGACTCTCTATCAAACTGACAAAACGATGTTATGTCATTTCTATTCTCAAGCTTCATATATTGACTCTCCATCAATCTGACAGAACGATGTTATGTCATTTCTTAGTCCTAAGAAGATCTTTAAATCTCTCCCAAGCATCATATATTGACTCTCCATCAATCTGACAGAATGATGTTATGTCATTTCTAAGTTCCCCAAGCTTCATATATTGACTCTCCATCAATCTGACATAATGATGTTATGTCATTTCTAAGTTTAAAAGCTTCATAAATTGACTCTCCATCAATCTGACAAAATGATGTTATGTCATTTCTAAGTTTAGTAGCCTTTGGATGGAGGGAAATATTTAGATAGAAATTTCTGTGAAAGTTCTCCCCAAGTTCTAATAGATACAGGTGCTAACGAATTTAACCACATCTTAGCCTTATCCCTAAGTGAAAAAGTAAAAGTCTAANAGTTCTAATAGATCCAGGTGCTAACGAGTTTAACCACAACTTAGCTTTATCCCTCAGTGAAATTCTAAAAAACTAGCGAGGTGTAAGTTCGGATCTTCATTTGGTGTACCTCCAAATTGATTGTTTTGTACCATTTGGATAATAGAATTAGGATCTTCATTTGGTGTACCTCCGAATTGATTGTTTTGTACCATTTGGATAATAGCAAATTTAAGATTAGGATCTTCATTTGGTGTACCTCCGAATTGATTGTTTTGTACCATTTGGATAATAGCAGCTTTAAGCTCAAATGAATTAGCAACTATATCAGGATTTTGGATAGATAAGTGAATTTCATCTGTTGTAGGATTTGCATAATCTCGTAGAGGTTNATCAGGATTTTGGATAGATAAGTGAATTTCATCTGTTGTAGGATTTGCATAATCTCGTAGAGGACTAGGTTGGTGTTCATTTTTAATTCCTTGATTGTTCACATTGTTTTCCATTGTGTCAGGATTTCTAGGTTCTCTTTTTAGTTTTCTAATTCTTCTAACAGTGTGTTCTAATTCCAAATCGTAGGGTATAATATTTTCAGGTCCACTATTTTGTTAAAATATCAAAAATACCTGAAATATTTAAATTTTAAGATCCTACAAAAATCATTTTAGTTTAAGTAATTATCTTTTTAAAAATAGAAAAACTTTCTAAAAAGTGCATATTGCATAATCTTCCCTATGGGTTTGATATTCAGATCTTAATAAAAAAGTCCTATATTACTTGATAACGATACGTATATTTGCGTAGTATCCCAATATAAATATATATAAATTAAAAAGTTAAATCTTATTTTTCTTCAGGATCAAGTTTTTGATTTTTTGCAAAATAAGGAAATATAAGTGAAAAATATGATCAGAACTATTGTTGTATTGTGCATAGGCCATTAGGTAGCGAGATCAAGTTTTTTGCACCGTTGCCGGGGAAAAAAACTAAGTAAATTTCTATTTTTAGAAAGTCTTATTTAAACTTTAAATATTGTATTTTATTTTGTATGTTTTATTTTCTTTTATTTTTAATTTATGTTAGGGTATGCGGTAGTTCAGGTTTGAAGGGACTAGTGCCCTACGATTCTGAATTAGAAAGAACTATTAGAAAAATAAAAAAAACCAAAAAGAATTTAAAAACTTGAAAAATCCAAAAAAAATTACATAAATGACAAACCAAAATAATCAAAATGCTAAAATTCATCAAGCGTTTAGACCTTTAAGAAATTATGCAAACCCTATTGTAGATGAACATCATTGTAGTATTCAAAAACCTACTGTAGTGGCTAATTTATGTGAGCTTAAACCAGCTATTATTCAAATGGTATCAAACAATCAGTTTGGGGGATCACCAAATGAAGATTCAAATTTACATCTTACCAATTTTCTAGAATGGTGTGCTACATTTAAATACGATGGTGTTTCAGATGATGCCGTATGACTTAGGTTATTTCCTTTCTCACTAAGTCATAAAGCTAAGATGTGGTTGAGTTCATTAGCACCTGGATCTATCAGAACTTAGGGTGATTTAGCACAAAAATTCCTTGCTAAATAATTTCCACCATATAAAACTGCGAAGCTTAGAAATGATATTACATCTTTTAATCAGTTTGATGGGGAATCTATTTATGAAGCATGAGAAAGATTTAAAGAACTCTTAAGAAAGTGTCCACACCATACTATATTTATGAAGCATGGGAAAGATTTAAAGAACTCTTAAGAAAGTGTCCACACCATGCTATACTAAGCATGGGAATGATTTAAAGAACTCTTAAGAAAGTGTCCACACCATGCTATACCAGATTGGCTAATAATTCAAACCTTTTATATTGGATTAATTAGTTCTCTTAGATCTATTATCGATGCCACTGCTGGTGGTTCATTGATCTCAAAACCATTTCATGATGCTTATGCTTTAATTGAAGTGATGGCTAACAATAATTTTCAATGGCCTTCTGAGAGGGTGAATCCAAAAAAAGTAGCTAATATTCATGAAACTAATGCATTTCCATGTTAGCAAATCAAGTTGCTGCAATTTTAAGGAAGTTAGACAAATTTGGAATGAATTTTTCTCAACCAATTTCCATGATTGAAGAAAATTCATTAGGCCAAATGGTAGATTCTCAAACATCATTAGAGACTTTGAATGCCATAAATAATAAGCAAAATTACCCATATTCTAATTATTATAACCCAAGTTGGAAGAATCATCCCAACTTTAACTGGAATAACAATTTGGGTGGTAATAATCATTAATGGGGGAACAATCAAGTAAATCCATTGAAAAATTGGAACAACCAAGGGAATAATAATTATAAATCTACTTTTCCTCCAGGTTTTCAATAGTAATACACATTTAAGGAGAAGAAGTTGTCTATAGAAGAAGTGGTGTTACAAATGGGAAATCAGTTATAAAGTCAAGGAGCTACAATTAGAAATATTTTGTCTATAGAAGAAGTGGTGTTACAAATGGGTAATCAGTTACAAAGTCAAGGAGCTACAATCAAAAATACTGAGAGTCAACTTGGGCAAATCTCAAGTTCATTAAGTAATAGATCCCAAGTAAAACGTCCTAATAATACTGAATCAAATTTAAATGACCAGGATAAAGAGCAAGTTAAAGCTGTACAACTTAGAAGCGGAAGAGAGTTGAAAGGTAGGGTTCAAAAAGAGATTGAAGTAGAGAGAGAATAAACTGAAGAATTAAAAGAGGACACTCCAAAAGATTCTGAAAGACCTATTTATCCTCCAAAAATTGATTTAGAAAAACCACCACCTCCATTTCCTCAGAGACTTCGACAATAGAAGTTGGATAAGCAATTTTCAAAATTTCTAAAAGTATTTAAGAAGCTTACTATCAATATTCCATTTGCTGAAGCCTTAGAACAAATGTCAAGCTATGTGAAGTTTATGAAGGATATTCTCAATAGAAAAATGAAATTTGAAGATAATGAGACTATTGCACTTAGTGAGGAGTGCAGTGCTACAATTTAGAAGAAACATTCCTAAAAAGCTTAAAGATCCTGGTAGCTTTACAATTCCATGTGCAATAGGAGACAAATTTTATGCAAAAGCTTTATGTGATTTAGGTGCAAGCATTAACCTTATGTCATTATCAATATTTAAAATATTGAGATTAGGAGAAATAAGCCCTACTACTATAACTCTACAGTTAGCAGATCGTTCAATAAATTATCCTAAAGGAGTTATAGAAGATGTCATAGTGAAAGTGGATCAATTTATCTTTCCTGTTGATTTCATTATGCTAGATATGGAGGAAGATAAAGAGATACCCAGCATATTAGGGAGACCATTCCTAACCACAGGAAGAGCAATGATAGATGTGCAGAAAGGGGAATTAATAATGCGCATCAATCATCAAACTGTTACTTTTAACATTTCAAGACAATGAAATACCCTACAAAAGGTAAAGATGATGAATGTTATAGAATGGATGTTACAAGATATCTAAACGAATGCTATTTCAAGACTACCAATGAAGAAAATATGAAGAAAAATATTTGGAACATGTGAAAAAAGATGAATTAGATCAATGTGTAAAAACCTTTTTAAGGAAGATTCAAGTTATGTTCAAGAAAGTTTTGAAATTTTGGACATGATAGATTTTTTAAGGAAGATTCAAGTTATGTTCAAGAAAGTTTTGAAATTTTGGACACGATAGACAAAAATTTCAAGTTATGTTCAAGAAAGTTTTGAAATTTTGTACAAGATAGACAAAGATAAATCATTTTGTCCATCTATTGAAAAACCTCCAGAACTTGAGTTGAAATTACTTTCTGAAAATTTAAAATATGCCTTTTTAGGAGATTCCTCTACTTTACCTGTTATAAGTTCCTCGAAGTTAACAAAGGAAGAAGAATAAAAGCTAATGAATATTTTGAAAAATTTTAAGAAAGCCTTCGAATGGACAATTGTTGATATTAAAGGAATCATTCTTTCAATTTATATGCATAGAATTAATCTAGAAGAAAACTGCAAACCTAGGCGTGATCCACAAAGGAGATGAAATCCTGTTATGAAAGAGGTTGTTAAGAAAGAAATTTTAAAGTGGTTAGATGTTGGAATTATATACCCTATTTTAGATAGTGCATGAGTTAGTCCAATTCACTGTATTTAATTATCTACCCTACTTCAGATAGTGCATGGGTTAGTCCAATTCTCTGTGTTCCTAAGAAAGAAGGGAGTAACTGTAACTATAAATGAACATAATGAGAATACCTACTAGACAAGTTACAAGGTGGCAGAATATGCATTGATTATAGAAAATTAAATCTTGCCACTAGGAAAGATCATTTTCCATTACCCATTCTAGATCAAATGCTGGATTTTGATTATAGAAAATTAAATCTTGCCACTAGGAAAGATCATTTTCCACTACCCTTTCTAGATTTTATAGAAAATTAAATCTTGCCACTAGGAAAGATCATTTTCCATTACCCTTTCTAGATCAAAAATAGAAAATTAAATCTTGCCACTAGGAAAGATCATTTTTGGTGATAAATATGTATTGATTATAGAAAATTAAATCTTGCCACTAGGAAATATCATTTTTTGCTCTAGATCAAATGCTGGATAGACTAGCTGGGCATAAATACTTTTATTTTTTGGATGGATATACTGGTTATCACCAAATACAAATATCTCCTGAGGATCAAGAGTGGGCCATAAATACTTTTATTTTCTGGATGGATATACCGGTTATCACCAAATTCAAATATCTCTTGAGGATCAAGAGAAAACAACATTTACCAGTCATTATGGTACTTTTGCTTTTAGAACAATGTCATTTGGTTTATGTAATGCCCCTGTAACATTTCAAAGATATATGATGACAATTTTTTGTGATTTAATTGAAAAAGGGACTGAAGTCTTTATGGATGACTTTTCAGTGTTTGGAACTTCATTTGACTCATGATTAGAACATTTATCTAAAGTTCTTAAGCGCTGTGAAGAAACAAATTTAGTCCTTAACTGGGAAAAATGCCAATTTATGGTAGCAGAAGGAATTGTATTAGGTCATCAAATATCAGAAAATGGTGTGAAAGTAGATCCTGCTAAAATTCAAGTGATCGCTAATTTACCTTATCCAACAAATGTAAGAAAAATTATGAGTTTTTAGGACATGCTAGATTCTATAAGCGATATATTAAGGACTTTTCTAAGATTTCTATGCCTTTATGCCATTTACTGGAGATAGATTCAATTCTCAATTTTGATGAGGGATTCCTAAAAACTTTTAAATTATTTAAAAAATTTAATCACTGCACCAATTATAGTTTCACCAAATTGGGAAAAACCTTTTGAATTTATGTGTGATACAAGTGATTATGATATTGGAGCTGTTTTAGGACAAAGATATCATTAAATTTTCAAAGTTATTTACTATGCTAGTAAAACTCTTAATGATACTGTAATTATTTATACAACAACTTAAAAAGAGTTATTAGCAATAGTATATGTATTTCATAAATTTAGATCATATTTAATTGGAACTCATTGTATAGTGCATATAGATCATTCTGCTATTAAGTACTTAATGAAAAAGAAGGATACTAAACCGAGAGTTATAAGATGGACTCTTCTTTTACAAGAATTTGATTTTGAAATAGTAGATCAAAAGGGAACTGAAAATCAAATTGCTAATCATTTGACTAGGCTTGAATTAGAAAAAACACTCTGTTTTGAAAAAGAAATTAATGAACATTTTCTAGATGAAAAATTTTTCACTGCAAATGAGTGGCATGTTCTGTGGTATGCTGACATTTTGAATTATATTGTTAGTGATCTTAAACCCTATGAAATGACATACCAATAAATGAGGAAATTTATTTCTAAAGCTAAGACCTATTTTTGGGATGACTCATATTTATATAAACAAGGAAAGGATTTTATCATTCGATGATATGTACCATTAGAAGAAACTTATGAAATTATCCAAAAATATCATAATTTGGATTTTGGAGGACATTTTAGTTTTGATAAAACAACATACAAAATTCTACAATCTGGATTTTATAGGCCTACAATTTTTAGAGAAGTTAATTCTTATATCAAAACTTATGATAGATGTCAAAAAGTAAGCAATATTTCTAGAAGAAATGACATGCCCCTCAATTATATGCTAGAAGTTTAAATATTTGATGTTTGGGGATTAGTTTTCATGGGACCATTTATACCATCTTTCGAAAATTTATATATTTGGTTAGCAGTGGACTATGTATCAAAATGGATAGAAGTTGTTGCTTTACCTCAATGTGATGCTCAAAGTGTTGCACAATTTTTGAAAACAAACATATTTTTTTGATGTGGGATGCCGAGAGTTATCATTACTGATATGGGAAGTCATTTCAGAAATGTCATTATGGAAAAGTTATTAAAGAAATATCATATAAATCATAGGATTGTTACTGCTCATCATCCTCAAACAAGTGGTTTAGCTGAATTATCCAATCGAGAAATTAAAAGAATTATAGAAAAATCTGTGAATCCAACAAAAATGGATTAGTCAGTTAAAATTTACTATGCTTTGTGGGCTTATAGGACTGCATATATAACTCCCATAGGAATGTCCCCATATAGGCTAATATTTGGAAAGGCTTGTCACTTACCAGTTGAACTTGAGCATAAAGCATATTGGGCTATTAAAGAGTTCAATTATCACAAGTTTAATATGAACATAAAGCATATTGGGCTATTAAAGAGTTCAATTATAATTTAAAAGATGCTGGTGAGAAAAGAATGTTACAATATTAGTGAGACTCATATTTGGGAAAGCTTATCACTTACCAGTTGAACTTGAGCATAAAGCATATTGGACATAGGCTAATATTTGGGAAACTTGTCACTTACCAGTTGAACTTGAGCATAAGGCATATGGGCAATTAAAGAGTTCATTTATAATTTGAAAGATGCTGGTGAGAAAAGATTATTGCAATTAAATGAACTTGAAGAGATAAAGATTTAAAAGATGCTGGTGAGAAAAGATTGTTACAATTAAATGAGCTTGAAGAGATAAAGAATAAATTTTATTAGAGTGCTCAGATTTATATAGAAAAGATGAAAATGTGACATGATTGAAAGATTCTTACTAAAAAATTTTAGCCAGGACAACAAGTTTTGCTATATAATGCAAGGTTAAAATTATTTCTAGGCAAACTTAAGTCCAGGTGGATGGGCCTATTTGTTGTGATAAAAATTTATCCCTACGGAGCTGTGGATATTAAAGATCCTAATTCTGAGAAAATTTTTAATGTGAATGGACATAGACTGAAACCTTATTATTAGGGGATCAACATAAATATAATGATGGAATGATGTTGGGTCAACCAGAATGAGCACTGGTTACGTCAGGCTGATGACGTAAAACCAAGCGCTTTGTGTGAGGCAACCCATAGTTATCAGTGTGGTTTTGCTTTCATTGTTGTTTTGAGTCTGATTAAGAAATTTGGGGTAGTATTTTAGAGTTTATTATGTGCTAGTAGTGATTTTTAGACTTTATTTAGTGACCTAGACATGTTAGAATGAAAATTTGGACGTTAAGTTGACTGATGCAAAAAAGTGCACTGGCGCTTAAGCGCGACAATTTAATCACATGTGCAAATTTCGATTTCTAGAAGGTATAACTGTAAATGTGTCTTGGCAGTTTCTAGTCGTGCCTAGAAGTTATGAGGGGGAATTAGGCCTATAAAGAGAAGGGGTTTGTGAAGGAATTTCACCCCGGATTATTTTTAGCCCTAAAATTCTAAGAAGAGAGAGATTTAGAGAAAATGGCTTCATGGGAGATGGATTTGAAGAAGAAGGAAGAAGCCATGAAGAAGAATTTCATTAGTCAAAGTGCACAGGAGATGTATAACGGTTTCTCAGTAGTTAGTATTGAAGGGATATCAGAGAAGATCAACGAGATGGATAATACTATATTTGTATTAAAGACTAAGGTGCTTGAATTGCATGCTTATCTAGAACATATTGGGTGGCAACTTAGGATGCAATTCAATCATACAAGTTATATAGAGGAAGTGGATAAGGCGGTGTTCCTTAAGCAAAAGTGGATCGAAGATGATAGTATTAGAGCTCATCATCACCATCTGATTTATCAACTCTATATTCCTGGAGAGACTACTAAGAGACAAGAATTCATTCCTTCTAATGAAAAGTGGCATTAAGTTAAGTATTAGGAATTATGTGTTTGGAGTCATATTTTTAAGTGTGTTTGTGTTTATGTCTTGTGTTTAGTGTTTGTACTTGTTTGTGATTTAATATAAGTTTGTTTTTGTAAAAATTTTTATTATCTTTAGCCTCAAATTGAATTAATTATTATGAAGAATTTTAAGAGAGAAGGGAGTTATAGGAAGTAAAAATAGTCATTTAAGTGTTATGAGACCATTTAGGGGTGGTTTACTTAATCTAATAGCGCATTTTACATCTAATTAAAAATTTTGAAAATTTTGCACTGGCGCCTAAGCGCCACAACTTGCGCTTAAGTGCGAGCTAACCCAAGAGGTAGGCGCCTAAGATCCATTTACCAGTGTTTAAGCGCCGGTTCATGAAAACCGATTCGGAAATGGCTAAAAGTGAATTTTAAGTCTGAAAATACTATTTTTAGCATCCCCTATCGTCTTCCCCAACTCAAGTTCGCAATTTTGAGGGCTAGGGCAAGTGAAATTTGAAGATTTCTTGGGGAATCGAGTGAGATTTGCTAGATCCAAGTTCCTTGAGGTAAGAGCTTTACTTCTATGCAAAACTTTTGGATTTTCACCATATATTTTAAGCACATTTGGAAGATTTTACTATTCATGGTGAAAAGTGAAGAAAAATCTATGAAAATTGCTTGGTAAGTTTAATTAGTGCTTCTGGAGGTTTAGTTTAGTGATTTAAACTAGATTTTTAAAGTTATTTTTGAAATTTATCAAATTTGTAGAATGACACCAAGAATGAAAAGGAGCAGAGGAAAGAGCTCATTTGATTCGAGCAAATTTGTCAGTTCAAAAGCTCAGGATCGATATAGTGATGCTCTATAGTAACGAAAAATGATTCAGGAGCGATGTTTCAAGAGTCCAGGTGGAGAAGGGGTAGACCTGATAATCCGCCGATAGTGGGAACAGTTCTGTTGTTTCTCTATTGTCACTGTTATTTCTGTTGTGAGGGAGTTTTATACAAATCTCCCAAAGGCTGAGGACGATCGAGTTATGGTTGTAGGGAAGTTAGTACCTTTTACTCCAGAGGTAATCAACTTGTTTTACCATTTACCACCGAAGACTTTGTGTTTTTATGCAAATTATAGTCCTACGGAAGTGGAGTTAGATGAGATTATTTCATACTTGACTGTCGGGAGAGGACTTTGGAAGATTACCAATGAGAGGAGAGTAAATTTCCCAACTTCAAAGTTATGAGCACCTTCAAAGGCCTAACACTATTTCATTTCTACTCGTCTGCTTCCAACCAATCATCTCAATGAAGTGACCAGAGAGAGAGCAACGTTGAATTATTATATTCAGGTGGAAAAGCCCATCAACATAGGGGCTTTGATCTATCACACTATCATCAGTTCAGTTGCCGCTGCTACTGCTGCAGGTATGGGATTTGCTTCCTTGATATTTTCTTTATGCGAGAAGGTTTGAGTAAAGTATGATAGTTAAGAGGATGTTCTGTTACCTCTAAAGCCCATCACGAAGGTGAATGTGAAGACTTATTCTGAGCATTCGATTTTTGGCTAGAGAGGAGGATTTTCCAGAAGTTATGGATTAGAGACGTCAGCTGAATCTACCACTACTACATCTTCATCTAAACCATCTACTTCACGTGCTTCTACATCTAGAGGTGATAGCACGACTCAGGACGAGTTATTGCAGAAGATGATGGATCATATCAATTTTACCGCTGATAAGGTACAAAATCTAGAGCATTTTGTAGATCATACTAATAGTTATAATAGAAAGAAGAGTGATTATGAAGAGAAATTTCACTCATCTTTGGAGAGCCTGATTGAAGGTGAACCAAAAGTGCAATTTCCTCCATATCCTTGATATCCTGATTATGAGCCTGCAGAAAAATGGTACAACGGTGATTCTGAAGATGAAGAGTAGAGTGACAGATTCATTTTATGATTGTAATATGATGTGAACTATGTGGTGTGAGCTTGCTACATTTGCATCTATGTGTTGTTTTGGACTATGTTGTGTTTTGGAGTTTTATGTTTTATTATTATTATGACGTTTCTGTTAGTTAATATTTTATTTTTAAATTTTAAGGTAGTAACTTTTTTTTGTGTTTAGTATTGTGATTAAGTTAGTTTAGAACTTAATTTCATATATGTTATAAGGTAGAAAATCTTGCTAGCTTAGATCTTAAACTTAAAATTCAGAAACTGCTGTCCTATTTTTCTGTTTATCATGTTAGTGTGTTGGTTTGCTTTATACCTACTGTTTAGAAGTCTATTTGAATCTCTACATGTTAAACTAAAATAAAATGTTATAAACTTTGGTCAAAATTAATTTTACTCATGTCTTTAGTTTTATACTTGTATAATTAAGATGTAAAAATTTCTGTTAGCATGTTATTTCAATTTTCATTTCCTGCCTATATAATTATCTAATGCTAAACTGTTTAATTTGTTAAAACTTTAAGTTTGTGGGGATGAAAAATATTTTCAAAACTGAAATTTGATTTGTTCTCAAATGTACTTCAAGTGAATTTGATTATCCAAGAAAAAATAGTTATGTATATGAAGTTATATTAGGGAAGTAAAACTTAATTTTAGAAATGAGTAAGAAAATTTAGGTTTAAATTTTTTAAGTAATGAAGAAAAACTTTAAGTTAAAAATTTTTAGTATAGAAAATGATTAATATAAGTGACAAATTTTGATAATTTAGACTTTTATTTTTAAGACTTAAATTTCTTTTATTAAAATAATTTTCAAAACCATTATTATATCTATAAGTAAAAGTTTTATATTAAGACTTTAATGATTTTAAATTCCACTTCTCCTTTCCTAAAGTGAAGGTCTATCCTGATATAGTAATCCTTCCCTGAAAAAGAAAAAAGAAAAAGAAAAAGAAAAAGAAAAGAAAAGGAAAAAAAGAAAAAGAAAAGAAAAAGAAAAGAAATGTTAGGGAGGAGAAGCTTGAGGATTAGTGCCTAATCAAAAATTGGTTCTACATTTGATCTTTCCCAGTGGATTTGATATTCAGTTCTTAATCAAAAAGTTCTATATTACTTGATAACGATCGTAGTATCCCAATATAAATATATATAAATTAAAAAGTTAAATTCTTATTTTTCTTCAGGGTCAAGTTTTTGGTTTTGCTACAAAATAAGTAAATATAAGTGAAAAATACCATCAGAACTATTGTTATACTGTGCAAAGGCCATTAGGTAGCGGGATCACTTCCCACAGTTAAATTTGACACATATGGTCTCAATCCAAGTTTTTCCAAATTTCTTTAAGGTTGGCTTGATTCTCGCTTAATGTTTGTTTTCTACACTAAAGTTATTAATGTTCCAATCAGAGTTTGGGCAAGTAGTTCAGTTAGATTGTAAGAATTGGAAGAGGGGTGATCAAACCTAGCTCATATGCTAGGGGTAAAGTTAGTGAAGGCTAGCCATCATTCTATTGATATACTCTTCAAAACATTTAAAATAATTTTTCTAAGGGTTTATCTTTTAAAAGTATTAGGACATTTTTTTATTAATGGCTTTTTGGCCTTTTGCTTTGTTTTCATCTAATGTTAAATTTTTCAGGACTAACAAAAAACATAATAATACAAATCCAACAACATAAATAATAAACACAAATTAAAAAAAGAAAATAAAAGTGTTGAACCTAAATCCTAATTTTTTTAACTAAAGTTCTCTTATAATGAAAAAAATATATTAACACATTTCCTCGGCAACAACGTCAAAAACTTTACATGTCAAAAATGACCACAAAGTTTGTTTGTTATACAAGACAAGCACACGTGTCAGGTAGTATGCTATTCAAGAGTCTGTATTTTGATCCCACTAGGAAAGTATAATAATTTTTTATGTATAAAAATCTCTAGTTCACTTTTTGTGAACATAGTTTGGTATGAATGTAAGGCTAGTTAAAGTCTTATGATTCTAACAAAAATAGAAAAAAATTACAGGCAGTAGAAAACAGTCGTAGTAGGAAAGTATTTTTATGTTCCTTCAAGATTAAAGAGGCACTTGCCTCTGTGATTTGGGAATCGTAGTTATCATGGATTACTTACATGTTTTCCTACGTGATTATAGTCAATCAAGGATATATTACTCTTTATGCCTATGTCTAGGTCAAAAGATGCATAGAATTCATGAAATTGAGGCTCCCTCAATCCCATGACATTCCACATAACTATTCTGATCCTCATAGATGATTGCAAAATTCACCAGAATATATTTATCCTCTCAAAATTCCTTGGTTAACCATTCATTTTCACTACACATTGGTTAGAAATCATAGCTTCATGAAATATTTTAACATCCTCATTGGCCAGACTAGGAGTAAATTAAGTTTATAGGTTAACCAATGACATGAGCCATAAAAGCACAACAAAATGCAAGCAGAAAAATATTATGGAAATAATCATGATAAAATTCACTACACCTGCATTGCAGAGAAATGAAGAATTAAATTATTCACACATCATCGAGAAAATCATAGCAAGGAAAATTATGTAGGAATTCATTGTAAGAAATAAAAACATGTAAAAAATTACAATCACTTATTCTCTACACAATGTCAGCAATCCTTCCTCTCATACAAATCCTTCACAACTCACAAAATAAAAAAAAAGCTCACCCTTAAGGTTTTTACTAATGGAGGATGAAAACCTTAAGAAAAGCTCTCAAATTCTCTCCAACTCTTCCTCCAGGAACCTCTAATGACTCCTTGATGCAGAATGTTTTCCAAGCCTCCAAGACGCCAACAAGACCTTCCCTCATGACACAATAAATAATAATATTTAGTTTTTACATTAGAGATCCAAAATAAGCATTCAAATTCTCCTATTTCTTCAATAAGACTAAAATAGGCATGAAATCACACAAAATATGAGTTTTGGACATCGGGTGGCATGGTCACTCCGGACCCCAGCGTGGTCACACCCAAAAATGTTGCGGTAATGCCAGTTTGAGGCATGGTTATTTCCAGATCAAATGTGGTCATGCCTAGATCAGGCGTGACTATGCCAAACAACACTAAATCACACATTTTGACTTTATTTTGCATTATCAAAACCTATAACCTACAAAACAGCACAAAGAACTTTTCACAAGCATCAAATCATGTTAAATAAGGTTGCAAAAAGTATGACAAAAAGTAGGTGAAATCACAAAAAATTAATGCATGTCACGACCCATGGTAAATCTGGTGATGCACTTGTTCTCTAGTGTATTATCTATGTGCAATTCAGTGCGATCAAGCATAGTGACTAATGTAGCACAGGGACTGTGAAACTTAAGGACTCATGTACTCAAAATATTGCTATTGTTTATGCAAGCAATAATTATTTACTCGGAGGGCTCTATGACTTTTCATTGTAGAAACAGGTGATGTTGACACATTGCTCCTTATTGAATGAGATTTTAACTGAATCCTATCACAAGATGATAAGAAAGGGGGCTAAATTGGTTAAATTCTCTACTAGAGTTCAAGAGATGTTGAACTTGATGATTGAAAATTATCTTCTTGATCTTGGTTTCTTGGGTTCACACTTCTTATTGCCTGACAACAAAACTGGAAATAATAAAATTTTTGTTCGGCTTGATTGATGCATGTTTAATTTTGTGAGGTTACTTGTCATGCCTTTTGCTCGTGTGGAAGACTTGCTTAGTATCTCTTTGTCGGCACTATTTTTGGTTTGGGGTTTGGTCGTAAGAAGTTTTCGGTCATCGGAATTGAAATCCCGTTGCCCGCTTTGGAAGGACGTTTTTTTAAAAAAAATTTAGTTTTGAAAAAGATGAAGTCAAATTGACCCCATAATTTTCATAGTTTAGATGAAAGAGCGCTTTACCTCAAATTCTGTATCTATCCCGAAGGATGAACACAAGAGTTGAGGGTGAGGCTTGATCAAATAAACTAAAGAAAGTAATGACATCCGTTTGGTCTGCGAAACCAATGTATTGGCCGACAAATTCCTCTATTTAATATAAGGAATTAAACAAGGTTTATATTATACTAGATTTGGGAAAAGCTTCCTATAAGGGCAAGCCCCTAAAGTTAATTACATCATAGATAACTGAAGTTATCTAAGAATACTCTCGATAAAAGTCAAGAAAA
>JXCR01136146.1:107948-144762 GCA_002079205.1 Phalaenopsis hybrid cultivar | reverse complement strand
TGAAGAAAAATAAGAATTTAACTTTTAATTTATATATATTGGGATACTACGCAAGCATGCGTAACGTTATCAAGTAATATAGGACTTTTTGATTAAGACCTGAATATCGAACCCGCAGGGAGAATACACAATATGCACTATTGAACAACAAAACTACTATTTTTAATAAAAAGATAATTATCTAAACTAAAGATGATTTTTGCACTAATAAGAATTTAAATATTTTTGGTATTTTTCATATTTGACTGAACAATAACAATTTAAAAAGATAACTAGAGTTTTTGTAGAAGAAAAACACTAAATATGAAAGTATTTTTCCTCTTGTTGTGAATTAGTAATAAGTATAGGAATTCTGTAGTGGAAGTATACAAATTATGTTGTATCAAATAGGAGCAATAATATTCTTTTATCTCAATAAAGAACATTGGCTAATTTAAAGTTTGAAAGTTCTGAAGATCGGCTAGGCAGAGAAGATACTAGCTCTCACTCTAGAGTTCCCTTGATTCCCCCCGTCTTGGGCTAACATCTTGTATCAGAACCTAAAATAATAAACCAAGTTGGGGCCTTTAACCTGTCATTTTAAAGTCATCTATCGCTACACCCTTCAATGAATATTTCCCTATTTGGTTTAACCTGTCACTTTAAAGTCCTCTAACTCTACACCCTTCAATGAATATTTCCCTATTTATTGCACTCAATCATATGAACTAACCTGTCACTTTAAAGTCCTCTAACTCTACACCCTTCAATGAATATTTCCCTATTTATTTCACTCAATCATATGAACTACATTCTCATTCATACAACCTCATATGATTCTTTCCAATTGTTGAATGACACAATACCAACCCATTTCTTACAAGTTCTCACAATAAATTTTAACATCTGTATTNCTACATTCTCATTCATACAACCTCATGTGATTCTTTCCAATTGTTGACTGAGATAATACCAGCCCAGTTTTTGCATGTTCTCTCAACAAATTTTAGCATCTGCATTGGCCAAATCAAGAAGTAAATGAAGTGCATGGATTTAAATCATCACAACTTCTTCCATCGCCAATACACAACTTCCATCCAAAACTTAATTACTTATCATTTTAAGAAGAAAGATAAACAAAACTACTTAGAATCCATAGAGAAAAAAAGCCACACTTCAGTTTAAAAAAAGAAATCATTGTCAAACCAACAACAAGTCTTAATTAAATCCAAAAGTAGTCTCAAAACAAAAAGATAAAAACTTATCTCAAGTCCTCCACCAAACTTTTGAAGTTCTTTTGATTCTCTTCTCTTCCCAATCACTAAAAATAAAATAACAAAAAGGATAAAATAAAAGTAAAAGTGGTGCCTGAAAATCTCTCCGAACTAACTCCCCAAATAAGAACTTTCAAAACTTTGCAATGCTTTCAGGACTCTTTTCTAAGTCCTCTCTTCTTTCTTTTATAATTTTCCAAAAGGTGCCTTGGTTTCTCTTCAAAATATGTCTAGATTTGATGTATTTCTTTAAGAGATGCATCCTTTCATGATAATTTTTGTCCATGGTGGTTATAACCACCTATTAAGCCAATGGGTGCCTCAAAAACCTCTTCAAAATTCACAGAAACCTAATTTACTCGTCCAATAATTGCCACTAGCGCTTAACCGCAGGGCCTCTAGCACTTAGGCATTGCACTTAGGCGCGACCTTCTCTGTTTAACCGACGCTTAAGTGTCGGATCTGGTGCTTAGGCACAAAAACTCTTTTGCACATTTTTCACATTTTTTCTCCAAATTTGATCCTTTTTCACTCCTTCAAGTATTTTTCACCCTTTTTACATGTTTCTACATGAAAAACACAAAAATACCTTCCATTAAAGTACAATATCTCAAAAATAGATAAAAAAATGTGTCTAAAAACGCTATATTTTAAGTGTATCAAAATCCCCAAAACTTAAAATGTTACTTGTCCTCAAGTGACTTCAATATATAATATGTATGATATGTATATAAGTTTCTTTAGGAGTTACTAAAATTTTGATTTAGATGTATAGCAGTCTAATTTAGAAAAAATATTCAGTAAACGAGACCAACTTAAGGTTTAGAAATTCTTAATGTTAAGAAAGATGAAAATATGAGTTTTTATCTAATTCAGAAATATATTTTAGATTTTCCAAATTTAGAAATTAGTTCTTTTATTATCTCCACTTAAAAATTTCATTAAAAAGTAATTTTACTTACTATATTATATCTATAAGCTTAAGAGTTTCTCAAGTCTTATACTTTAAGAAGATCAAATGTAGAACCAATTTTTTATTAGGCACTAATCCTCAAGCTTCTCCTTCCTAATTATTTTCTTTTTTCTTTTTCTTTTTCTTTTTCTTTTCTTTTTATTTTCTTTCCCTTTTTCTTTTCTTTTTCTAGATTTTTAAACTTTTTAAACTTTTCAAGTAGAACCAAGTAGCAATTTCAGAAATTTAAATTTAAGATCTAAGTTAGCTAAATTTTTAAACTTTTTAAAAGACATAGAAATAAGTTCAATCCTAATCTAACTAAAACAGTATTAAACACACATCAATAGTTACTACTGTAGAATATTAAAACAGGCCAGTACAAAACACAATATCACAATAACAATATAAAAGGTCCCAAACATAACATAGTACATAGTCCAAATCAACACAAAACAAATGTCACAGTACTACATCATATTCTTCAACATAAACAAACATAAAAATATCTCAATCCTACTCCTCATCCTCAAAATCACCGCTATACCACTTTTTTGCAGGCTCATAATCAGGATATTGAGGATATGAAGGAAATTGTACTCCTAGGTCACCTTTAATCAGGCTCTCCAAAGATGAGTGGAATTTCTCTTCGTAATCACTCTTTCTCCTATTATACTTTTCAGTATGATCTGCAAAATGCTCTAAATTTTGTACCTTATCAACGGTAAAATTGATATTATCTGTCATCTACTATAATAACTCTTCTCAGGTATCAGTAGACTCACCTAGAGATGTAGAAGTACGTAAGGTAGATGGTCTAGATGTAGAAGCAGCAGAGGTAGAAGCAACAGACGTCTCCATTCCATAGCTTCTGGAAAATCCTCCTTTCTAGCCAAAAATTGAATGCTCAGAATAAGTCTTCACATTCACCTTAGTGATGGGCTTTAGAGGTAATAACACTTCCTCCTAGCTGTCATATTTAACTCCAGCCTGCTCACACAAAGAAAAGATCAAGAAAGAAAATATCAAACCTGTAGTAGTAACAGTTGTAGCAGAACTAATGATAGTCTGACAGATCAAAGCTCTAATGTTGATGAGCTTTCCCTCTTGAATACAATAGTTCAACATCACTCTTTCTCTAGTCACATCACTAATATGATTGGTTGGAAGCAGATGAGCAGAAATGAAATAGTGTCAGGCCTTTGAAGGTGCACATAACTTTGAAGTTGGGAAATTAAATCTCCTTTCATTAGTTATCTTCCAAAGTCCTCTCCCAACAGTCAAGTAAGAAATAATCTTGTCTAATTCCACTTCAGTAGGACTATAATTTGCATAAAAATATAACATATCCGGTGTTAAATAGTAAAACAAGTTGATTACCTCTGACGAAAAAGGTACCAACTTCCCTCAAACCGACTCGATTTTCTTCAGCTTCAAGGAGATTTGCATAGAACTCCCTCACAACAGATATAACTGCCACAACAAAAAAACAACAGAATTGTTTCCACTGTCGGTGAACAAATAAATCTTCCATGTCTCCACCCGAATTTCTAAAACATCACTTCTGAATCAATTTGCGTGATTGCAACACATCACTATGCCAATCTTGAGCTTTTCAACTAACAAATTTACTCGAATCAAAAGGGGCTTTGCCTTTGCTTCTCTTCATTCTTGGTGTCATTCTACAAATTTGATAAATTCCAACAATAACTCCAAAACTCAAGTTTAAATTACCAAACTAAACTTCCAAAAGCACAAATTAAACTTTCCATGCAATTTCCATAGATTTTTCCTCAATTTTCACCATAAATAGTGAATTTTTGAATTTCTCCAAATGTGCTTAAAATACATGGTGAAAATCCAACATTTTTACGTGGAAGTAAAGCTCTTACCACAAAGAACTTGGATCTAGCAAATTTTGCTTGATTCCACCAAGAAATCTTCACTTTAGATGTGCCCTAGACCTCAAAAATCATGAACTCGAGAGGAATAAGGTGACGGTGTCATTAACAATGGCAATTTTTGGCTCAAAAATTCACCTTTAACCGTTCGCGAACCAGTTTTCATTAACCAATGCTTAAGTGACTATTTTCAACTTTCTGTAACTCTCCTTTATTGCAAAATTCTCTTTAATTAACTATGTCAATTCGAGGCTAAAATGACACAAAATTTCACACAAAAAAACTTATATTAATTCACAAATGACTACAAATACATTTAAACACTTAGTTCTCATTTCAAATAGTCTCGGATGAAAAAAAATTTCTAAATACAAACACTTAACAATATTTCACAATTAAAAACCTAAATAACAAAAACACTAAAAAGCAAGTCTTAAACACTAAAACACTTAAAGATAACAACTTTAAACACACAATAACATAACTTCAAACATAGAACTTAATTTCATTCTTCATTAGAAGGAACAAATTTAGGTCTTTCATTAGTCTCTCCTGGGGCAACTGGAATATAACTTTGATAAAACGGACGGTGGTGACGTGCCCTGATGCAATCTTCTTCAATCCACTTTTTTTTTAAGAAACATCTCCTTATCTGCTTCCTCTATATAAATACTGTGACAAAATTACATTTTCAAATGCCATCCAATATGCTTTGTGTGTGAATCTTCAATACCTCAGTCTTCAGTACAGACATGGTATTTTCAATTTTTTTTATCTTCTTTGATATCCCTTCAATACTAACGACTAAGAAACTATTATACATCTCTTATGCACTTTGAACTAATGAATTTCTCCTCATGGTCTCCTCCTTCTTCTTCAAATCCATCTCCCATGAAGACATCATCTTAAAATCTCTCTCTGTCTTAGACTTTTAGGGCTAGAAATGATCTGGGGTGAAATTCCTTCACTAAACCCTTCTATTTATATGCCTAAATCCTTCTCATAACTACTAGACACATTTACAAACTGCCTTGGCATGTTTTTGCAAACTTCTAGCCAATTTTCCTTTCTAGATTACTAATTTTGCACATGTTTTTAAACTGCCGCGCTTAAACGTCGGTGCACATTTTTTGCACTAGTCAACGTAACATCCAAATTCTCATTTTAACATGTCTAGATCACTAAATAAAGTCTTAAAATTAATACTAACACATAATAGTCTCAAAAATACTACCCCAAATTTTCTTAATTACACATAAAACAATAATCAACATAAAAACACACTGGTAACTATGGGTTGCCTCCCACAAAGCGCTTGGTTTTACGTCATCAGCATGACGTAACCAGTGCTTACTCTGGTTAACTCAACATCATTCTATCATTAAACTTATGCTGATCCCCTATAAAATAAGGTTTCAGTCTATGTCCATTAACTTTAAATATTTTCTTAGACTTAGAATCTTTAATATTCACAGCTCCATAAGGATAAACTTTAATCACAATAAATGGGCCCATGCACCTGGACTTAAGTTTGTCTAAAAATAATCAACCTTAAATTATATAGCAAAACCTGTTGCCCTAGCTAAAAATTTTAGTAAGAATCATTTGATCACGCCACATCTTCATCTTTTATTTATAAATTTTGGCACTTTCATAAGATTCATTTCTTATCATTTCAAGCTCATTTAATTGTAACAATCTTTTCTCACTAGCATCTTTCAAATTATAATTGAACTCTTTAATTCATTTAATTGTAACAATCTTTTCTCACCAGCATCTTTCAAATTATAATTGAACTCTTTAATCATCCAATATGCCTTATGCTCAAGTTCAACTAGTAAGTGATAATCATTTTCAAATATTAGCCTATATGAGGACATTCCTATAGGAGTTCTGTATGCAGTCTTATAAGCCCGCAAAGCATAGTCAAGTTTTACTGACCAATCCATTTTTGTTGGATTCACAAATTTTTCAATAATTCTTTTAATTTCTTGATTGGATAATTCAGCTAAACCACTTGTCTGAGGATGATCAGCAGTTGCAATCCTATGATTTATATGATATTTCTTTAATAATTTCTCCATTATGACATTTCTGAAATGGCTTTCTCCATCAGTAATGATAACTCTTGGCATCCCAAATCTATAAAATATATTCATTTTAAAAAATTTGCAACACTTTGAGCATCACATCGAGGTAAATCAAGAGCTTCTATCCATTTGGATACATAGTCCACTGCTAACAGAATATATAAATTTCAGAATGATGGTATAAATGGTCACATGAAATCTATTCCTAGAGCATCAAATATTTATAAATTTCCGAAAGATGGTATAAATGGTCCCAGGAAATCTAATCCCCAAACATCAAATATTTTTTTTTTGAAAGATGGTATAAATGGACCCATGAAATCTAATCCCCAAATATCAAATATTTCAACGTTCTAGCGTATAATTAAGGGGCATTCTCATTTCTTCTAGAAATATTGCCTACTCTTTGACATCTATCACAAGTTTTGATATAAGCATTAACACCTCTAAAAATTGTAGGCCAATAAAATCCAGATTATAAAATTGTGTATGTTGCTTTATCAACACCAAAATGTCCCTCAAAATTAAAATTATGACATTTTTGGATAATCTCATAAGTTTATTCTAATGGTACACATCTTCGAATAATCAGATCATTTCCTTGTTTATATAAAAATGGGTCATCCTAAAAATAAGTTTTAGCTTCAGAAATAAATTTCCTCTTCTATTTGTATGTCATTCCATAGGGTATAATATCACTAACAATAAAGTTCACAATGTCGGCATACCACGGAACACGCCACTCATTAATAGTGAACAATTTTTCATCTAGAAAATGTTCATTAATTTCATTTTCAAAACAAAGTGGTTTTTCTAATTCAAGCCTAGATAAATGATCACCAATTTGATTTTCAATCCCCTTCCGATCTATTATTACAAAATCAAATTCTTGCAAAAGAAGAATCCATCTTATAAGTCTAGGTTTAGCATCCATCTTTTTCATTAAATACTTAATAATAGAATGATTTGTGTGCATTACACAATGAGTTCCAATTAAATATGATCTAAATTTATCAAAAGCATTTACTATTACTAATAACTCTTTTTCAGTTGTTGTATAATTAATTTGAGTTTCATTAAGAGTTTTACTGGTATAGTAAATAACTTTATAAACTTTGAGTTTCATTAAGAGTTTCATTAAGAGTTTCATAAAGTCTTTAATATATTGTATGTAGAATCCAACATGTCCTAAGAAACTCCTAATTTCCCTTACATTTTTTGGATAAGGTAAATTAGTAATCACTTGAATTTTAGGAGGATCTACTTCCATACCATTTTCTGATATTTGATGTCCTAATACAATTCCTCATGCTACCATAAATTGGTCTTTTTCCCAGTTAAGTACTAAATTTTGTTTCTTCACAGCACTTAAGAACTTTGGATAAATGTTCTAAACATGAGTCAAATGAATTTCCAAACACTGAAAAGTCATCCATGAATAATTAAATCCCTTTTTCAATTAAATCACAAAAAAATATCATCATACATCTTTAAAATGTAGCAGGGGCATTACATAAACCAAAGGGCATTCTTTTAAAACTAAAAGTATCATAAGCACTAGTAAATGTTGTTTTCTCTTGATCCTCAGGAGATATTTGAACTTGGTGATAACCAGTATATCCATCCAAAAAATAAAAGTATTTATGCTCAGCTAGTTTATCCAGCATTTGATAAAGAAAGGGTAATGGAAAATGATCTTTCCTAGTGACAAGATTTAATATTCTATAATCATTGCATATTTGTCTCCCTGTAAATTGTCTACTAGGTATTAAATCATTATGTTCATTTACATTTACAGTTACTCCTCCTTTCTTAGAAACACAATGAATTGGACTAAACCATGCACTATCTGAAATAGGGTAGATTATTTCAGCATCTAACCACTTTAAAATTTCTTTCTTTACAACCTCTTTCATAATAGGATTCAATTTCCTTTGCAGATCAGCCCTGGGTTTGCATTTCTCTTCCATATGAATTCTATGCATACAAATTGAAGGACTGATTCCTTTAATATTAGCAATTTTCCATCCAAAGACTTTCTTAAAATTTTTCAGAATTTTCATCAACTTTTCTTCTTCTTCCATCGTTAATTTTGAGGAAATTATAACTGGTAAAGTAGAGCAATCTCTTAAAAAGGCATATTTTAAATGATCAGAAAGTAACTTCAACTCTAGCTCTGGAGGTTTTACAATAGATGGACAAAATAATTTATCTTTGTCTATCGTGTCCAAAACTTCAAAACTTTCTCGAACATACTTTAAATTTTTCTTAAAAAGATTTTCACATTAATTTAATTCCTCTTCTTGCTCGTGTTCCAAATCTTTTTCTTCAGAATTTTCTTCATAAGTAGTTTTGAAATGGAATTCGCTTAGATATCTTATAACATCCATCCTATAGCATTCATTATCTTTACCTTTTGTAGGGTATTTCATTGATTTTGAAATGTTAAAAGTAATCAATTTGATCATTGACACGTTATGTTAATTCTCCTTTCTACACATCTATCATTGCTCTTCCTGTGGCTAGGAAATGTCTCCTTGAATGATAGGTATCTCTTTATCTTCCTCCATATCTAGCACAATGAAATCAATAGGAAAGATAATTTGATCCATTTTCGCTAAGACATCTTCTATAACTCCTTTAGCGCATGTTATTAAACGATCTGCTAACTGCAGAGTTACAGTAGTAGGGGTTATTTCTCCTAATCTCAATCTTTTTAATATTGATAATGACATAAGGTTAATGCTTGCACCAAAATCACATAAAGATTTCACATAAAATATGTCTCCTATTGCACATGGAATTGTAAAGCTACTAAGATTTTTAAGCTTTTTAGGAAGCTTTTTTTGAATTATCACACTGCACTCCTCACTAAGTGCAACAGTCATTATCTTCAAACTTGCTTTTTCTGTTGAGAATATCTTTCGTAAACTTTACATAGCTCTACATTTGTTCTAAGGCTTCAACTAATGAAATATTAATTATAAGCTTCTTAAATATTTCCAGAAATTTTGAAAATTGTTTATCCAACTTCTGTTGATGAAGTCTCTAAGGAAATGGAGGTGGTGGTTTTTCTAAATCAATTTTAAGTGGAGAAATAGGTCTCTTAGAATCTTTTGGAGCGTCCTCTTTTGATTCTTCAATTTCTTCTCTCTTTACTTCCATTTCTTTTTGAACCCAACCTTCCAACTCTCTTCCGCTTCTAAGTTGAACGGCTTTTACTTGTTCTTTATTCTGACCTTTTGGATTTGATTCAGTATTACTTGGAAGTGTTCCTGGGGATCTATTACTTAATGAATTTGTTATTTGCCCAAGTTGATTCTCAATATTTCTATTTGTAGCTCATTGATTTTGTAATTGATTTCCCATTTATAACACCACTTCTTCTCCTTAAACTATGTATTACTGTTAAAACCTAGAGGATAAGTAGATATATAATTATTATTCCCTTGGTTGTTCTAGTTTTTCAATGGGTTTCTTTGGTTGTTCCATCATTGCTGATTATTACCACCCGAATTATTATTCCAGTTAAAGTTGGGATGGTTCTTCCAACATGGGTTATAATACTTTGAATATGAGTTATTCTACTTATTATTTATGGCATTCAAAGTTTCTAATGATGCTTGAGAATCTACCATTTAGCCTAATTAATTCTCTTCAATCATAGAAATTGGTTGAGAAAATTCATTTCAAATTGGTCTAACTTCCTTGAAACTGTAGCAACTTGATTTGCTAACATGGCAAATGCATCAGTTTCATGAATATTGGCTACTTTCTTAGGATTTGCTCTCTTAGAAGGCCATTGAAAACTATTGATAGTCATTTTTTCAATTAAAGCATAAGCTTCATATAATGGTTTTGACATCAATGAACCACCAACAGCGACATCGATAATTGATCTAAGAGATCCAACTAATCCATTATAAAAAGTTTGAATTATTAATCAACCTGGTATAACATTGTATGGACACTTTCTTAAGAGGTCTTTAAATCTTTCCCATGCTTCATAAATAGATTCCCCTTCAAACTGATTAAAAGATGTAATATTATTTACTAAGCTTCGCACTTCATAAATAGATTCCCCTTCAAACTGATTAAAAGATGTAATATCATTTCTAAGCTTCCCAGCTTTATGGTGGAAAATATTTAGCAAGGAATTTTTGTGCTAAATCACCTCAAGTTCTGATAGATTTAGGTGCTAAAAAATTCAACCACATCTTAGTTTTATCCCTTAGTGAGAAAGGAAATAACCTAAGCGTTATGATATCATCTGATACACCACCGTATTTAAATGTAGCACACAATTCTAGAAAATTAGAAAGATGTAAATTTGGATCTTTAGTTGGTGATCCCCTAAAATATTATTTAGATAATAGCAGGTTTAAACTCAAATGAATTAGCCATTACAATAAGTTTTTGAATACTACAATGAAGTTCATCTATAGTAAGGTTGGCACAATCTCTTAAAGGTCTAAACTCTTAATGAATTTCAGCATTTTGATTATTTTGGTCTGCCATTTCTGTAATTTTTTTTTATTTTTCAAAATTTATAATTTTTTTGATTTTTCTAATAGTTCTTTCTAAATCAGAATCGTATGGCACTAGTCCTTCAGAACCTGAACTATGCATACACTTTTATATAACAAAATAAAATAAAATAAACAGAACAAGAGAGGATAAGATAAGATAACTTAAAGTTTAAAAAAGACAATCTAAAAATAAAAATTTGCTTTTAAAATCAATTTCTCCCCGGCAACGGCTCCAAAAACTTGATCAGTGGATACTATTAATATGTGCAGTACAACAACAATTCAGATTATATTTCACTTATATTTCTTTACTTTGTAACAAAATAAAAAATTTGATCCTGAAGAAAAATAAGAATTTAACTTTTAAATTATATAAATTGAGATACTACGCAAGTATACGTATCGTTATCAAGTTATATAAGACTTTTTGATTAAGACCTGAGTATCAAACCCATAAGGAGAATACGCAATATGCACTATTGAACCATAAACTTTCTATTAAAAAAAAAGAAAAATATCTAAACTAAATATGATTTTTGCAGTAATGAAAATTTAAATATTTTTGATATTTTAAATATTTTGATAGAACAATAAAAATTTAAAAAGATAACTAGAGTTTTGTAGATGAAAAACATTAAATAAGAAAATATCTATCTTCTTGTTATGAACCAGTAATAAGTATAGGAATTCTATAGTGGAAGTATGCAAATTGTGTATGCCAAATAGGAGCAATAAAATTCTTTACCCTTACTAGAGATGCTATAAAGAACATTGGTTAACTTAAAGTTTGAATAGTTCTGAAGACCGGCTAGGCAGGGAAGATACTAGCTCTCACTCTAGAGCAAAGTTTGAATAGTTCTGAAGACCGGCTAGGCAGGGAAGATACTAGCTCTCACTCCAGAGTTATCTGAAAGACCGGCTAGGCAGGGAAGATACTAGCTCTCACTCTAGAGTTCCCTCGATTCCCTCCACCAGGGGGCTAACAGGCTAGGCAGGGAAGATACTAGCTCTCACTCTAGAGTTCCCTCGATTCCCTCCACCTTGGGGGCTAACATCTCGTATCAGAACCTAAAACAATAAACTATGTTGGGGGCTTTAACCTATCACTTTAAATTCCTCTAACTCTACACCCTTTAATGAATATTTCCTTATTTATTTACACTCAATCATATAAACTACATTCTCATTCATACAACCACATGTGATTCTTTCCAATTGTTGACTGAGACAATACCGGCCCGGTTCTCACATGTTCTCACAACAAATTTTAACATCTGGATTGGCCAAATCAAGAAGTAAATGAAGTGCATGGATTTAAATCATCACAACTTCTTCCATCATTGAAGATCAATACTTTCCAAAACTTCCAACCAAAACTTAATTACTTATCATTTTAAGAAGAAAGATAAAGAAAGCTACTCAAAATCCATGGTGAAAACAAAACCACACTTTAGTTTAAAAAAGAAATCATTGTCAAACCAACAATAAGTCTCAATTAAAACCAAAAGTAGTCTCAAAACAAAAAGATAAAAACTTATCTCAAGTCCTCTACCAAACTCTTGAAGTTCCTTTGATTCTCTCCTCTTTACAATCACTCAGGATAAAATAAAAGTAAAAGTGGTGCCTGAAAATCTCTCTGAACTAACTCCCCAAATGAGAACTTTCAAAACTTTCCAATACTTTCAGGACTCTTTTCTAAGTCCTCTCTTCTTTCTTTTATAATTTTCCAAAAGTTAACTTGGTTTCACTTCAAAATATGTCTAAATTTGATGTATTTCCCCAAGATATGCATCCTTTCATGATAATTTTCATCTATGATGGTTATAACCACCTATTAAGCAAATGGGTGCTTTAAAAACCTTTTCAAAATTTGCAGAAACCGAATTTACTCATCAAATTACTACCACTGGCGCTTAAGCACGGGTCCTTTGAAGCTTAGGCATGGCCTTCTCTGTTTAATCAGTGCTTAAGCGTCGGATTTAGTGCTTAGGCGCCAAAACTCTTTTGCACATTTTTCACCTTTTTGCTCTAAATTTGATCCTTTTTCACTACTTTAAGCATTTTTCACCCTTTTTACCTATATCTGCAAGAAAAAAACAAAAATATCTTCTATTAAAGCGCAATATCTCAAAAATAGAAATAAAAATGTGTCTAAAAACACTATATATTTTAGGTGTATCATTCCCCATATAGAATTTTTTTTGGTAAATCATGTCACTTACCAGTAGAGTTGGAACATAAAACATTTTGGGCTATTAAGGAATTTAATTTTTATCTAAAGAATGCTGGTGAGAAAAGATTATTGCAACTTAATGACTTGAAAAGATTAGAAATGTATCATTTGATAATACAAAAATCTATGAAGAGAAACTGAGAATATGGCATGATCAGAGGATTATAAAAAGGAAATTTGAACCTCGACAGGAAGTTCTATTATATAATACAAGATTGAGATTATTTCCAGGAAAACTGAAATCCAGATGGTTAGAACCATTCCATGTGATCAAAGTCTATCATTTTGGAACTCTTGCTATTAAAGATCCTAAAACTGGAAAGATATTTAAAGTTAATGGACATCAATTGAAAAAAAATTATGAAGGGCACATACCACAATTTAAAGATATTTTGATGTTGAGTCATCCTGAAAAAATATTAGTATGTCGGGCTAACGACGTTAAACCGAGTGCTTTGTGGGAGGCAATATATATATATATATATATATATATATATATCTTAGTATTTTGTTTAATAATTATTCTAAGTATTTTGAGATAATAATAGCTTAGAATCCTACACAATCTTATATATCATAAATGAAGACAAAATTTGGTATTGGATGAAAATTTGGAAATGAATTAAACCAAAGATGAAACGAATGCAACTGTGGCTTTGGCGTTGACACCATCCTTTTACAGAGCCATGGTGTCGATGATGTCATCCGGGGCGCTGACAGCGACTAGTGTGGTTTCGGTAGTTCAGGGAGTTTTTGGCGTACTTTGGCAGGATTTTGCTTCAAAATAACTGCCTAAAGGTTTTTTTAAAGGCATGAAAACCTTTTTAGATGACCAGATACTTCCAAATTTTGAAATCCATGGCTTCCAACTCCAAAAATACTTCAAGATCTGAGATTTTTAATCGAAGAAAGTTCATCAGTTTTGATGCACAGAAGTTATACGATAAAGTCATCACGAATAATAGGCTTATCAAGGAGAGAGGGTTTGTTAGTCATGGATTGAGGAATCTAAGTTCACAGATTGAGAAAATTATAGTGTTGAAATGTTGGGAAGTTCTATTCTACACTACCGCTGCAGTAGTTGTTCTAATAGTAAAAGAATTCTACGCTAATCCTCATGGAATTAACCAAGGAGTCATCTTCATTCAAGGTAAGGGCATACCATTTACTCCATCATAAATTAATGATATGTTTATGATAGTACGTGTGTCGATCTGTCATTATACAAACTTTACTCCAACGAAGGATTTGATGTATGATTTATACCGATTTCTAACGGATGAAAGCAAGAATTGGGAAATAAGAGATGAGGGGTACGTTAGTTTCTCTGCTTCACTTTGAAATCTGATATCTAAATAATAGCATTTCTTCACTATGCAAAACTACTCCCTACAATGAAAATTAGTAAAGTTACAAAAGAAAGTGCAATTTTAAACTATTACATTCAAATGGGAAAGCCCATTGATGTGGGGTCAATTATTTTTAAATCTATTATGGGTATTATAATGAATGTGCCTATAAATGAACTGAGGCATCCTTCTGCGAATCTCAAGTACCATATGAAAGTTGGGAGAAAGTGTTATTACCCTAGGAACCCATAGATCCTATTGATGAAAACTATATTAGGAATGGAAATGAAGCATTGAACATTATCTTGGATCAATCATCACATGCTTCGACACCCTGAATGCCCTGTACAGTTGGAAGTTCACAAATTATGGAGAATAAAATAAATAAGATAGAAAGAGAACTTTAGAATATCATGAATGTGATAAGAAATCTTACTTAACTTTTTGATCACTTAGACTAGAGGATGAATGAACACTTTGATCATACGGGATGAATTGAAGCAGGTTTGGTGAAGATGTTTAAGAAGAATGAATGGATCGATAAAATTTTGACTGATCAATTCCTGTACCGACCCTTCTACAATTTGTACGTACATTACCAGTCTGTTGGAGATATTCGAGGAGGAGACTGCACTGAAGATGAAGAGGAGTAATTAACGAAGTTGGACTTTCCATTGTTTAAAATTAATTATGTTTCTAATGTAATTGTTTTGGATTTGCTTTGCTTTAAAACTCCTATAACTTTAATTATATGTATAGTTTATTTTTCAGTGTTCTACTGTTGTGGCTTGATTTCGATGCTGAATTATAGTTTGATTTGCTTTATGTATGTGTTCGTGTGATTAAAATCTGTATTTGTAAAAATTTGAATTTTCATATATAAAATTTAGTTTTGTGTTGTTTGTAAAAACATTTGTTTGTGAACTATTTAAGGATGAATATTATTGTTTAAAAAGACTAATTAGACATTGAAGTGAATTAGAAATAACTGATGTGCAAAAATAATGGAAATTTTATATTTTTGGCACTGGTGCCGATGGTGCGCGAGACTCGAAAATCCCCAAATACCTTGAAAGTTTGCAAAATGCACAGTGAAAAAGCCATTTTTACCATTTTGATCGCCTTTAACCTTCGGTTTACACCCCTAGGGCTTGCAAACGCTTGGATTTAAAGGGATTAGAAAACAAAAGGAGTTTGGATTTCATCTTCTCTTGATAAGAGCTACACTTTGAACTAATAATTTTTTATTTCCACCAAGGATTTCTGCTACATTACCTAGATCCAAATTTTTGAAATTTATTAAGGAGATTTTGAGAAAATGTTTTGGTGAAGAACTCTTACTTAGTGAATTTAAGTTTAGAACGTTCCACATTGTGATTTTCAAACTTTTCGAAATTTATTTGGATTTTGTCAAATTTTCTTCTTTTTTTTTGAAGACTACAATAGCACCAAGGATGAGCAAAGGAAAGGGGAAATTGGAATTTGATGACCAAAAATTCAACAACTACAAAGCTAGCATTCATTTCAATAGTCTACTAAATACAAAGAAAATAATTCCTGATCAAGCGTTCAAAAATTCGGGCGGTGAAGTCGAAGGTTTGATTGCTGCTCGGCAGTGAGAGAATTTATATTACTTTACTGCAAGGCTATTATTGGTATAGTCATGGAGTTCTATGCCAATTTTAAAGAGACCTATGATGACCACGTCTATGTTCGTGGTAAAATGGTTGAATTCACCACGAAGAGGATTAATTAACTTTGTTAGTTGTGAGAGGCATTTCTTTGTAAGCACAACACATTCTTAGCTACAAATAAGGCTTTGGATGAAGCTATTTCATTACTTACTAATGGAACAGGAGCTTGGAATGTGAAGAATAATGTTAAGGTAAACTTCCTTACTTATATATTAAATGTAGTATCCAAGGCCTGACATTAATTTATATCTACCAGAATGATACCTATGAACCACCATAGTGAAGTTACTAAGGATAGAGCTATCTTGAACTTTTGTATCCAACAGATGGGCAGTCTAGATGTTAGATCTATAATCTATAGGAACATTCGTTCTATTGCTCTAGGTCAAATGATTGATGGATTAGGACACTCTGCCCTGATTCTTACATTATGTGAGCAATCAAAAGTTGATTTTAGAATTGATGATAAAAGGATTGAACCTCTTAAACCTATTGGGTCAGCAAATATTAAAACCTTTGAATGTCATGTTGGATGGAGAACGAGAAGTAGAAGCAGGGATATTCCTTCTACTTCTAGCACCCCTACTCTCTAGAAACTTATAGAATAGATGATGATCCAGCAAGGAGATGTCTTGAGAATAGAGAATAGAATTGAAAATTTGGAGGTCATAAATGCACATAATGATAATTTAACAAAGCAAAAGTTTGAATATGATGATGCTATGGTAAGATACATGAGGGGTGACCACTTAGTATAGTTTACTAGTCACCCTATCTTTACCCCTTATCAGCAGCAAAATTTTGAAATTCAAGAAGAAGAAGAAGAAGAAAAGAAGAGGATGAGTGAAGATGGCTTCTTAGGCATAGTTTTGTTCTTTTATTTAGTTTATAGTTTGTTGCATTTTGTTGTTGTTGTTATTGTTTAGTTTGTTAAATGTGAAACTTTGATTTGTATGGAATGTTGTGTTGTGAACTATAATCTGTAGAGCTGTTGTTGAATTGAAATTTATTTTAGTATTGTTATTTGTTTTTAGTACTTTGCTGCATTTATTTTTAGTTAACCATTTCTCAGCAAATATTATATATATATATATATATATATATATATATAATGTGNTATATATATATATAATGTGTTATTTCATATTTTGAATCTTATAGCTTTATATACTAGCACCTGCAATATTTTAGAGTTAAGTTTCAAAAGAAAACAAAACCTTCAACAAGTAAGTTTTTTCTTTATGTATTAATTGTTTTCTTTCACCCTGAATTTTCAGTTTTTCATGCTTAATCTTTTAAAAATTTAAGTTTGGGTGAAAGAAAAATTCTTTTTTAAAGAAAAAAACTTAATTTTATTTGTCCTCAACTAACTATATTTTACAAATTTTTAATTTAACATGATCTGTGGTAGTAGAGCCTAACTTTGGATAACTATATTTGTGATTCTAAATATATAGTAAGCTTAAGTAAAAACCTTCAATAATAAAGTTTAATTCTAGAGATTAAGGTATTTAATATGAGAGAATAAAACTATATTTTTTCCATTTTAAGTAAAAAAAAAATTATTTTTGAAGTATCGAGAATCTTAGAGTTTCATGTAAAAAGATAAGATTGAAACTTTATTAATATCTTCAAAGCTAAGATTAATTTATAAAATGAAGAAATATGAAAAGTTTTTTTAACTTTAAGAAGAGGATAGTGAAGTTCAAAATTATTAAAGGCTATCCAGATATAGTAAACCTTACATAGAAAAAAAAAAAGAGAAAATCAAGAAGCAAAAGAAAAAAAAAGAGAATGAAAAGAAAAGAAAAATATGTGAGGAGAAGTTTGAGGAGATGCCTAATAAAAAATTGGCTTCACTTGAATTAGTTTAAGAAAGACGGCTTAAATACATTCTCTAAACTTGAATTTAAGTGTTAGCATAGTTATTAATAAAGTTTTCATGCAGTTCTTTTTTACATGGATATTCTAAGTGGCTTTAATATGACAATTTGTAATTTTTCTTGAAAAGAGTAAAGAATCAAAAATCTTAGACTTGGCTGCAAGATATTTTTATACCTTTAGTAATAACCTGAGTTATTTTTAATTTTTTTAAAAATTATGCTATGATATTTAGTAGACCAAAATATGGAAATCTAGAAGTTAAACTCTTTACTATAAGTCATATTTTTATGTAGTAAAGAAGTTTCTTGAGGATAAGTAACATCTAAGTTTGAGGGATTTTCATGCACCAAAAATATATGCATTTTTAGTCCTATATTTTATACTCATTTTAGTGATATTGCGCTTTAAAGGAATGTATTTTTCATGTTTTATTGTAGGTTGATAATTTTTAGCACTTGAAGCTAAAATGATGGAATTTGGAGTCAAAATAACGTTTTGGAAGAAATACTCAGCGCCGACGGTGCCAAACTGGGCACCAACAACGCCATTTAACAGAGAGCACAAGAAATAATTTAGACCACAGGCGTCGATGGCACCATCGTGAACGTCGACGGTGTCAATGTCGGTGCTGGGCAAATTTCTAGAAGATTTGATGAATTTGGATGTTTTTTGAAGAGTTATTGGATACACCTCTTGGAAATCCGACATTATGCACTATTTAGAGTGAAAATTGATTGGGGAAAAGGGGGGCTAGTGTGTCATTGAGTTTTCTTTAGTGTTCCATTGTGTGTATTGTTTAGTGTGGTGAATCTAAGTGTGATTTCTCCTAGGAGTTGTTGGAGAGGGAGAGAAGTGAGAGATTTATTCTTACCTACATCTTTGAAGAGAGAATCAAGAGTCTTGTAAAGAGAGAAAGAGTCTAAGAGGAGCTACAAGAGATTTGCTTTGAGGAAGAGGTAAAGATAAGTAGTGTTTGTTTATTATTGTTATATAAACTCTCTTTTATTTATGAAATTCAAATTTTTTCATAGCTTTCTCATGAGATTTGAGTAGTTTTTTTCTTTCTCCCTACTCTAAGATATTGTGAAATAAAAAGATAATTTAGATGAGCCAATTTTTAAAATATAAAATAAATCGTGATAATTTTTCACTCTGTTCTTAATTTACTTTTCGATTTGGTCAATTAAAATGTTAACATCTGTTATGAAACATACTATCGTGGAAATGAAGTATGATTTTTACAACAAAGTGACAATCACATTCAATTCCATGAATGAGTGTTTCATTCATGGAATTGGGTGTAAATAAGTAGAGAAATATATATTATTGGGCAAAGAATTGTTGATTCTAAGGTGACGACTAAAATACACAATTTAGTCTTACTATTTACGAATTAAAGCGAGATTTCACCTTCGGGGGAAAGGAAGTATGAGCTCTGGAGTGAGAGCTAGTATCCTCCCAGCCTAATCACATATTTAGAGACTAAACCTAAGATTAGCCAATGATTCTCTATAACACTTGAATAAGGGTAGGGAATTAAAATTGCTCATATTTGGCACAAGATATATTAAAACCATTTATCTCTCTCATTAAACCAAAAACTCATTGTAGTGGAAAAGATGCTTTCTCATATTAAATAACTTCATCACAAAAATATAGTTTGGTAGTTATTGTTTAGCTTTGCTTTATAATTTTGCTAACAGTTGGTAATTTAGTTCTGATAGCACCTTAAACATTCAAAATTAGTGTAGTGGATTTTCTATATTGTTGTGAATTTCCTAATTTAAATTTCCATTGCGATTTTAAACCTTCCTCGTGGGATCGATATTTGGGGTTTAAATAGAAAGTTTTGTATTACTTGACAACGATATATATACTTACATAGAATCCCAACATAAATTGTATCAATTTCTTATTCATAAAATATTGAATCAAGTTTTTGGTGACGTTGTAAAGAGGATTCAACTTTATTAATTTTACACATCTATAATTTCGGGGATCAGGCAACGACGCCAAAAACTTGATCTCGATTCTCTTTATAGATGTCAAATTGCAATGTATGTGATTATATGCTTAATTTCCTTAATAATGATCCTTACTTTGTAACAAAGCTAAGAACTTGATCCCAAGTAAAAGCTAGGTAAATGCTCAACTTCAAAGCAAATAAAAATACATATATAATATTTAAATATGGGATACTACGCAAGTATGCATATCATTATCAAGTAATATAAGACTTTTTGATTAATCCCCGAATATCGAACCCACAAGGAAAACTACAATATGCAAATTACAAAATAGGAGAAATTTAATGACAAAATTCTACTTAGAAAAATATTCTTACTTAAAATCTAGAAACTAAAATATGAGTTAAAGTTTAATTCTTTTTGTAAATTTTTGTAGTTAAAAATAAAGTAAACAACTAACTAACTTAACTAAATACTTACAAGATGAAGGCATTATGAATAAAATATCTTTTTCCCTATCATGAATTAGTAACAAGTATAGGAATTCTTTTGTAGAAGTATTTTAATTGTGTTGTGCCAAATAGGAGCAATAATACTCTTTACCCTTACTAAAAATGCTATAAAGAAATTGATTAATCTATAATTTGAATAGTATTGAAGACAGGTTAAATAAGAAAGATACTGAGTTCCCTCTTCTCCCTCCACCTGGGGGCTAACATCTCATATCAAAACCTAAAACTATAAACCAAATTGGGGGTTTTAGCCTGTGCTTTAAAGTCTTCTAATTATACACCCTTCAAAGTTTATTTTCATATTTATTTTCACTTAACATCATTAACTACATTCTCATCTAGGAAATAAAATGTAATTCTTATCATTTTTTGACTGAGATAATATCATCTCAGATCTTACATGTTCTCACAACAGGTGTTAACATCTTAATTGGTCAAATCAAGAAGTAAATGAAGTACAATTTTTAAAATCATCACAACTTCTTCCAACATTAAAGTCTAATACTTCACACAAATTCTTTCCAATACTTAATCATTTATCATTTTAAGGAAAAAATAAAGAAAACTACTCAAAATTCATGGAAAAAACACAACCACACTTGAGTTTGAAAATAGAAATCATGCATTCAAATAAGAAATCTAAATTAAAACTAAATTTAGTCACAAAGATAAATATTATATCAAATCTATTCCACAAAATGTCTTGAAGTTCCATTGAAACTCTTCCTTTACTCATATTTCAAACTAAAACTCAAAATAAAAAGATAAGGTGGCCGACGAAGATGGGCGGCGGTGGCATATGGTGGTTACTCTGGATGGATGGATGATCCAAGTCTTCTTTAATAAAAAATCCATGAGGTGCCTTGGTGTTTCTTCAAAATGTGTCTCCATTCAATGATCTTCTAGAAGTTGCCTCTTTTCAAGAGCAAATTGAGTGAATTTTTGTGCCCATTAACCATATCCCATGTTTTTACCAAGGGTTGCTTCAACCACCTCTTCAAAAATTCATTCAAATTCAATGAAACATCAAATAACTACTTTTGGCTCTTAAGAGCGGGGTACTTGGCACTTAGGCGTGACTCTCTTTGTTTAACTAGCGAGTAAGCGCCAGTCCTGGGCACTTAGGCACTTCAGTTCATTTTTGTACCTTTTTTATTTTGGATCCAAATTTGATCTTTTTTCACTCCTTTCACCATTTTTCATCTATTTTATTGCACCTGAAAGAAAAACACAAAAATACCTTTCATTAAAGTGCAATATCTCAAAAATAGGTATAAAGATGTGTACATAAAGACTATATATTTTAGTTGTATCACTAGCTGTCTTCAGACTATTCAAAATTTAAACCAGCCAACATTCTTTATAGCTTCTCTAATAAAGGTAAAAAATATTATTACTCCTATTTGACACAACACAATTTGAATACTTCCACAATAGAATTCCTATACTTGTTATTGATTCATGATAAGGAAAAAGATATTTTATTTATACTGCCTTCATCTTACAAATATTTAATTAAATTTAGTTAGTTGTTTACTTTATTTTTAATTATAAAAAAATTACCAAAAATAATCGAACTTCCATTCCTATTATAACATATATATTTTGAGTAAGAATATTTTGCAAAGTAGAATTTGTTATCCAATTTCTTCTGATTTAGTTACATATTGTATTTCTTCCTATGGGTTTGATATTCGAGGCTTAATCAAAAAATAATATATTACTTGATAACGATATGTATACTTGCATAATATCCTATATTTAAGTATAATAATTGCATTCTTATTTACTTTAAAGTCAAATTTTTGGTGTCTTGCAAAGTAAGAAATATAAATAAGAAAAAATTAAGAATATAATCGTATACATCGTATTGTCATATAAGATTGGGATCACTATACGTACTCTCAAAATTATTATTTATTTTGTTAGATGGATACCTAGTAGCTTTCTAAAAATATCTTGAATTTGATCAGTCACTATTGTAGTTGTGGTTTGCTTGTTGCCAATTTTATTGACATCAGGGCATAAGGACACTCATATTCATTATAAGAATCCTTGATATGAACAAGTAGCTATGATTCAAGCTATATTACTAGATTTGGTCTTTACATCTAAGTTGTTTATGGTTGCTTCTATTCTAAGAACTTACTTTAAAGTCATAGAATCATGGAAACATTCACTAACAAATAATTTCGTATGATCTTGGAATTAAATAATTGAAATCCCATCATGGAACACTTGAAATTCAAGTTCGCATCATCTGAATCATCAACTTGAATAATGGTTTCTCAAAATTTGATGTTCATCCAAGATCTTATTATTATATAAGCATGGTTAAGCTTGTTGGCCATCTTCTGATGTCATCACAAACTTGGCTCAACCACTGTATTTAATAGTGTTATCATAATCAATATAACATCACTTATGATAATTTTGTACTTTTTTGATAATATCCCACAAATATAATATTAAACTCAAGGACAAATTATGTCAAATCTTCTCTTTTAACATATGAAAACTAATTAAATCAATCATTACCTTAAATAAATTTCTGCTTTTTTCCATCATGTCTTTTTGTATTTTAATTTTGAACGTTTATCCAATAGCCAACAAATTTAAAAGTAATAAAAATATAATCATCCATATCAACTGTCAAACCATCTCATAAAATTAAAACATAAAAGTTGTATACATAATGAAAAGTCTTTAGAAATGTATAATGAAAATGAATAAGGGCATTTACGTGCATAGCACACCATTTTAATGTATTTACATATCTCTCAGCTAAATTATCATTTGTAGACATATATCGCTCAAATAAATTTCTCAAATGATATTTGCTGAAACAACAAAATTCTGCCAACAATAAGAGAATGGAGTCACAGCTACATGTAGCAAGAAAAGTAGCTAACCAAGTTGGCATGTCAATAACTCAACAAATTTGGACTAACCAAATTCTATTTGATCAACATATTGTGAAACAATCACTAACAAATCTTCAATTGAGGTCAAGTGTTCTCCAACCTTTTCTTACCGTTGTTCAACTTCAGTTTGTATGATCATTTTGAATGTGTAAATATAAATGTTTAAATGTTAAATATGTAAATACATAATATTTATGCGCTATGTATGTAAATACCTCATTTACTGCATTAAAAAGATCTTCAAAATGTACCATTTTTCTCACCCAAGGATTAGGGAGATTTAAACTTGAAACATCAATAGCACCAAAGATGTAACAAATGTTAGGCTTTATGATGAACAATCCACATATCCAAAGCTATAACTTTGGATATTCTAAAACCTTCTAGAAAATCTTCGAACTTGAGTTAACAACAACAATAAATGTAGAACAACCCAACGTTAACACATAATATTAGGAAAAGTTTTAAGTTCTTGGCGATTACAACTGGATGGTTTGAATAATGCATAAATTTTGATATTCAAACAAATCATATTTTGAGGTACTTAAAAGGCAAGCAACAAATACTTCAAACACAAATAATTTTAATATTCAAAATAAAAAAGCAACCCATCTCTCAGAGCTTTCCTAGCCTTACAACTATTGATTATGAGCTCGCGCGCGAGATCGTGCATTTAAAGATGATTTCTGCAAGAAACTATAACTTGGTGAGATGGAGATACAAAGTGAGAAGAGTTGCCATGATAATCCCCCCAAGAATGGAAATCCTGTTTTCCAGGTGTACGAGAGAGGAGACAACCAGAAGAGAAGGTGCTAAGTTCGAGTATTTTGAAAATTTTGGATGATCAACATATAAATATAAGGATTTTGAGTGCTGCATATGCAAATAATCAGCTTTCGTATGTAAGTCCTAGATTTTCTGATTAAGGAGATCTAAAAGGCCGTTTTGTCAAATTTCAAAAATATCTACTTTGCCAGCTTTCCTTCTCTGAGTCCAAGGTTTTGTCNTTATGAGCTCGCGCGCGAGATCGTGCATTTAAAGATGATTTCTGCAAGAAACTATAACTTGGTGAGATGGAGCTACAAAGTGAGCAGAGTTGCCATGATGATCCCCCCAAGAATGGAAATCCTGTTTTCCAGGCGTACGAGAGAGGAGACAACCAGAAGAGAAGGTGCTAAGTTCGAATATTTTGAAAATTTTGGATGATCAACATATAAATATAGGGATTTTTAGTGCTGCATATGCAAATAAACATCTTTCGTATGTAAGTCCTAGATTTTATGATTAAGGAGATCTAAAAGGCTGTTTTGTCAAATTTCAAAAATATCTACTTTGCCAGTTTTCCTTCTCTGAGTCCAAGGTTTTATCGTATGGCGTCTGCGGCTCTCTTCGCTTCCCCAAAGCCCTCACCTATTCTTCCCAAGCGCGAAGAAGCTAAGGGAAGAGACGCGATCTATGTAGCGGCCGTGCCCCTTAGGGCTCCTCGCGGTCCAGCACAGATGCTTGTGTCGACTGCTTACGCTCTCGGAGCCTGGGATTTGCAGCACTTCATGGTCATCGTTAAACCCAGCTGTCTTCATCCTCAGGTTNTTGCAGCACTTCATGGTCATCGTTAAACCCAGCTGTCCTCATCCTCAGGTCCTTTTGATTCATCCCGTTCTTGCTTTGATTTATCAGATTTCTTCCTAACTTTTTAATCTAAAAAAATGGGATTTTTGTGAGTTCTGCTTTCTTTCCGTTCTATTCGATATACCATGTTTGGGCAAAGGTAGTAGGGTTTTTAATGTTTTCTCCTGCATTGTACACAAATACTGAAGTTCTATGTATGGTCTAAAGAAGAAACAAATAAAGTTAAAACAAAATGGATGAACGATCTTCTAATGATGAGAGAGCATTTCTCTGTAATGAAAGAATATCGATACATAATGATGAGAATAGTGTATGTGGAAATTATTTGATCATCCAATTCTATTTTCCTGTAAGTGGAGGCAGCAGTGGAAAATATTTTTATTGGAAGATTTACATATATACCACTTAATTTCTTTGTATTTACATATATAAGGCCTGTACCTCAATTTTTTAGACGCACAACCTTTTCTACTCATGAAAATGTTTATTTCACTTTTTAAAAGTTGTAATGGTGGTACTTTTTATGTGATATGAAAGATTGTGTGGTATAAATGTAGAAAAGAAAACTTTAGTTGTTAGATATGTAAATTCATAAGAAGTGGGTGTTATGTATGTAAAGGCCCCATTACCTGGTTTTGTCTCATCATGTTTGCTGACTTAAAACTTGGTTTTATTGACTGCATCTGTTAAAACTAAAAAACCTATTCCTTTTCTGGTCTTTAGTTTTGGTGGTCTTGCAGTGTCTTTCAATTTTCTTGATGTATGAAATGAGAATAATTTCTCTTGACAAGGGTAGTTTTCATTTGGTTAGGGTTGGTGTTTATTTGTTATATTTATGATTTTGGCACTATAGAAACAGAGCATCCAATTTGTTTGATTTTACTTTGGTAAAGAATAAGTAGATAAGCCACACCATCAATAAATAAGCAAAGATAATAAATTTCTTTTCATAATCGTTTCAGCTAAATCACAAAAAGTGAGTGACATATAAGCTTGTGATTTGTTGGTTGCAGAAAAATGGATTTCATACCTCTGCGGAAAGCCATATTTCTTTTATTTGCTAGCCTTTAACATGTAACAATTCATGCAGATACTATAATTTATGTTAGTTATTTTTAGTATTTTATGAAGTAGCGTTAATAATTAAGCGTTTCAACTCAAATAAGTTAAAAAGGCAGCTTGAAATCGATCAATTTTGACTTTACACAAAGTTAACTCATGCGGAAATTGAAACTTTAATATTTAGTATTCTCTTGAACTCAGCTTGATATCATCTCTAATGATATATAAGTGAAACTTTTCTTTCTATTTTACTTTTATTGTAAACATCAATAGATTTAAATGTAGAAAAATACAAAATTCAGAGGTTTTCATTCCAAAGTAAAACCATTTTTTTTCAGCCATTTAAAAAAAAAAATGAAAAGAAATCCATTTTTAAAAGAATTTAAAAAGGCAGCGTGAAATCAATCAATTTTGACTTTACTGAAAGTTAACTGATGTGGAAATTGAAACTTTAATTCTGAGTATTCTCTTGAACTCGACATGATATTATCTCTAAATATATAAGAGAACTCTTTCTTTCCATTTTACTTTTATTGCATACATAAATAGATTTAAATGTTGAAAAATATGAAATTTAGAGGCTTTCATTCAAAATGAAACCTTTTTTTTTCAAACATTTTTAAAAGAATTTGAAAAAAAACCATTTTTAAAAGAATAAAAAAAACAGCTTGAAATCAATCAATTTTGACTTTTTACTCAAAGTTAATTGATGTGGAAATTGAAACTTTAACTTTGAGTTTCCTCTTGAACTCGACATGAAACTTTAACTTTGAGTTTCCTCTTGAACTTTGAGTTTCCTTAAAGGCTTTCATTCAAAATGAAACCTTTTTTTCTAACCATTTTTAAAAGAATTTGAAAAAAAAAACCATTTTTAAAAGAATTTTAAAAAGACAGCTTTAAATCAATCAATTTTGACTTTTTACTCAAAGTTAAACGATGTGGAAATTGAAACTTTAACTTTGAGTTTCCTCTTGAACTCGACATGATATCATCTCGGTTCTTTTTAGCATATTGGAGTTGTTAGCTTGTCTATTTATGTGTCATCATATAATTTCCCTATTCGAATAAGTCTCCCTTCCGGATCATATAAATAATTCAAGAGGAGAATAATCGAATAGCAAAAGGACACGCGACAACAAATAGACAAACAATTAAAAAGAAAAGAGACAAAAGACTTATATATGGATAATTCTCGTGTGATGAGTCGAGAGTATACGTCCAAACAAAATTGGATTGAATTACCTTGCGACACCACATTCACGAAAAAATCCTTATCTAAGCTACCCGTAACCAGAGAACCAAAAAGAATACTTTTGTTCTGTGGTCAAAAGCTTCCCAGAGGGACGTATTCCTACTGGTTAATTACATCTTGAGGGATACCTAAGAAAACTTTCGATAAAAAAGTTTCGTTTTATTATCATGAACCTGGGGTGTAGGTTATCAAAGATAGGTTATTTTGTATGGGACGATCCCGATGCTTCAAAACTAACGCTAAGCAATCGGGCGGAGTATAAATCTCTCGCGTCCCGAATGGATAGTGGCTCATCGACATACATATCCTATGAAATAATCCTTCTGCGTCAAAGCACATTTGGTCCATAAGGGTACATGACAAATTGTCGTATCCCAAACGGCGACAGCTCATCACCATAAGACCGTCAAAATGATATCAACTACTTCAAAGGAGCGAAAGGGCTCAACACAGGTAGTCAAAAGAAGGTAATAGTCCTAAAAGATAGAGGAAGCAAGGTCGGGGTACCACGGACCTGCCATCCTTAGTTACTAGAACTCTAAGTCTACCTGGTCGTGAAGGTATTTGACACAAAATGTTCTGAGATCCCCGACCAATAATCTGTGAATTGTGTCATCCAGAGGGAACCTTGACAACCCTATGCTCAAAGGAACGAGACTCTATTCTATGACTATTGGCTAGAGCTCCAAGAGGTGAGACTTATACTCGCCGAGATGACAAGGATCCTCAGGGAAGAAAGAGGAAGGGAGGTTCAGCTGTAAAACTGAAAATGCTTCAAATAAAAGGATTTATACCCCGTTTGAGTTGCGGACCTTTTTAATATCCTAAACACACTAGACAATCCCCTATGTAAAAAGCTATGTTGGGCCACTCGAGTTGGAGAAGCATGGGAACTTCTCTTCGGGACATGCAACATAATGCAGTTATCTACCACAATTTTATGTGTGGAGACCCTATTAAATATGATTTAGGATATAACCATACGTGCGATCTGTTTTAAAACCTACCCGAGGGACATGAAAAATAGTAAAGACAGGTTTTGAAAAGTCCTGAGCCTTTTAACCCTAAATTTTGATTATCTTAGTCTTTCATTAGGATTTTTAAGTAGAGAATTATAATTTTAGGTCCTTAATGAGCCTATATTATATTTTTCGTGAGATCCCAGATGCATATAAATAAATAATATAAAACAATTCAGGCATGCAGACTCACAAATGAAAAACACTCAAAATATATAAAAGAGACCAAAACGATGCGAATTTGTATGTGAATGTTGCACTGATGCGAATTTTAAGTTTATTTCTTAACTTTGACTGAAGTATTCTATTCACTGTAGGCGAACTGTGTTTCATTATCAGTGATGATGATGAATAGTAGACCATATCAGCAGATGAGATTTGTTCAGATAAAGTTCCAGGTGACTTCAATAGTGATCCGACCGAGCTCTTTGGCTTCGATCCACGTTAAAAAAATAATCCACGATGATTAAGAGGAGTTTGCCTTTTAGATGGAGTAAACTACCCGATGTTGTAGACCCCGTAGGGCTTGTGATCGGTTGAAGTTTGTGTGCTGGCGGACGTTGCATTATGGCAAACATTTGACATTGCCCACACTTTTTTAAGGAAATTTTCCTCATCTTTCAGTAGTGTCGGCCAAAAGTACTCTTATCACTGAATTCTGTGTGTTAATGTTTTCTCTGGAATGGCTCCCGCACTCTACAGAGTGTATCTCTCGGAGGATATTTTCTATTTAACCTTTCCAAACCTCAAATATAAAGATGCGATTAACTTCCGGAAGAGTTTTCTCTTGATCATTAGATAATTAGCAACCTTGCATTTGCACTTTTGGCAATTACTTCTAAAATTTGTCCATTCTTCAAAAAATTGATGTATTGATCCTTCCAACTCTTTGTCCCTTCGTTCTCTACCTCCATCACTTTGGGTTTCTCAATAGTTTGTCGAATTAGTTTTAGTGTTGTTTCCTCCCCCAAACAGATACATCTGAATAGGAGATCGACCACCTAAATCTCCTTGTTTAATGTTTTCAATCTTGAAGCTGACAAACTAGATCTCTATCTTTACTTTCTTGAGGTACTTAACTATCATATCATGTCTGGCCTCGTACTCTCCATTTACCTGGTTCATTACCAACTATGATTCCGACTTCACCAGAAGACACCTGACGCTTATCTCATGAGCTCAACGTAGGCCGACAATCAAGGCCACCAATTTTATCTGGTTGTTTGTCACCTCGAACTACATGACAATGAGTGATAAAGGTGTTCGTCAGTTTGACTCCTCAAAGCAAAGTCTAAGCTCCGCTTTGGTCTGGTTGGAAGCACCATTATTGTACAAGGTCCAGGCCTTGTTGTTAGTAGTAGTTCCTTTGCTCGATTCACATTGTTTGAAAAAGTTTGCCGCAGCTTGTGCTTTGATCGTTGTTTGGGATGCATAGGTGATATCGAACTCACTAAGCTCCACTGCTCATTTGAGAAGTCGACCGGAGTGTTTCGGCTGCGTGAGAACGAATTTGAGGAGATGGCTAGTAATGCCCCAGATTGGATGCGTATCAAAATACGGTCGGAGTATACATACTGAAATAATTCAGACAAATGTTAATTATTTTTAAAACTGAATACCTGACCTTCGCACTTCTGAGGTGTCGACTGGTGTAGTAAACGGAGAATGGCTTCTTCAGCTTCTCTCGGACCAACACAGTGTTGATTGCCTTAGTCCCTACTCCTAAGTACAGTGAAAGTTTTTTATTTAGCTCTGGGCTTTGGAGTGCTGGTGATGTTAAAGAGTCCTTCAAATTTTTGAATGCCTACTCACAGTCAGACATCCATTCAAAGTTTTCCGCTTTCCTAAGTGTTTTGAAAATACTGCACATTTATTGCCCGATTTTGAGATAAAATAGCTCAGTCCATCTATTCGTTCGGCCAGTTCTTGCACTTATTTTGGTGTTCTGAGGGGAATACATGTCCAACAATGCTTCTATATTCTCCAAATTTGGCTTTATGCCTTTTGAGTTTAGTAGGTAGCCGAGAAATTTGCCTGTTGATGCCCAAAGCTGCATTTCTGCGGATTAAGTTTCATGTTATATTTTCGAAAGGTTTTGAAAATTTCTTTGAAGTTGTTTATATATTGTTTTGACAATTGACTCTTAACTAACACATCATTTAAATGCATTTCAAGGTTTTTACCCTTTTGGTTAGAAAATATTACATCCATAAGATGTTGATATGTGATCTTAACATTTTTAAGCCCAAAGGGAGTTACAATATGCAGTACACTCCCTCACTAGTGATAAAAGCTATTTTTTCAGTGTCCGCCGTATGCATCTTGATCTTGTGGCAGCACGAGAATGCAATCAAGAAGACTCTACAAATGCGTCGATCCTCAGTAGTCGGTAGTTGTCTTTCAGGCAGACAGAGCTCAGGTAGATGAAGTCTATGCACATTCTTTACTTATCATTCACCTTTTGGGCCATCACTATGTTCGAAACCTACGTTGGGTGTTGGAGCTCCTGGATTTAGCTGGTCTCCTTCAGCTTCTGGATCTCTTCCTGATTCGAACCCGTTAGAGTCATCACCAAGGATCTGAATCTTTTGTTTCATTGGTCAGGCGATTGCGTCACATTTAGCCAATGACAAGAGATGTCAAGCGTGATCCTTATCATCTCCGCCGTTGACCAAGCGAAAGCATCTCGATGCTTTTAAAGGGTTCTGACCAGTTCATCATTCCTCTCCACGTCAAAATTTTTGCTAATTAGAAAATTTTACCATTCTCCTCTTCTGCTGCAGGTACTTTGTGGGAGGTCTCATTGGTCTCGAGACCGCCTTCACGCCTGTTCTGGAGGTCGAGCGGCTTCTGTTCCACCCTTTTGGCCGCTCGGAGATAGCAGATTCTAGAGTGCTCCAAGTTCTCACGAACTGTGATGATTTCTCAGTCGTCAGGAAAATTTACAGCAATGTGATATGTAGAGAATGCGACTTTGTATTCATTTAATAATGAACCGAAAGATTGCGTTGTAGGTTGGAGCGGAGTTCACCACTAGAAAATCTTCCATATAAGAGAATTGCTTATCGCCTCCTCCCTGAGCGATTTGTAACTCAATCACTCCTAGTGTCTCCTTTCTCTGTCAGAAGAAATTGTACAACGGGCCATTTGGTGCTGCCAACCAATCAGCCTGGAGGTTCAACTTATCAAACAATAACTCGAACAAAATGTTCACAGAGTTGCCAGTGTCAACCAGGATGCTGCCTAACTGGTACTAATTATTGCCGTCACGAGGATGGCGTCATTATATAGATTCCCCTTTGGAGGCAGGTCCGCATCAGTGAACGTCATTGACAGATGAAAGCGACTCTTCAAAGCAAAAAATGACTGCATAAAGTTCTCCCAATCAGAGCCTCTTCTAACAGGCTCGGCTGGAGGATTCCTCCCAAAGATGGCTATTATGAATCCAACATTGTGGATGACGTTCACCTGAACTAGCTAATCCAAGATTTCCTCTACTAGGACATTCCCATGCCTCTGTGTTTTAACACCAGGTGCCACAAACCCTTTGAGCTTTCCAGCTCTTATTAGCTCTTCGTCCCGGCTTTGGAGGTGCCTGCATTCTTTCGTATCATAGCCATGGTATGTATGGTAGGCATAATACTTCTTTGGGCCTTGGAGAAAAGATCCGAACCTGCCTGGGTGTCGCCTTCCTGAAGTATTCCTTAATATGGATGGCCTCTACTAACTTGGCCATCGAGACCCTCAACAGAGTAGCCCTTGGTGCCTCCTGATTGTTCATCGGTCTCTCATGATAACAACTGGCTGTTGGTCAGTGTAGCTTGCCCGACCACCTTAATGGTTGCTCATGTCGACACCACTGTTGCCTCGAGGCGGCGGGCTATCTTCATGTCGGGGATGGATGGGAGTGCGTTGGCCATCCTTTGGCCTCCACGTGTTATTTTGCAGGGCTCTCTTCCATGAATGACAGTCTGATGCTTCAACTTTGTGGTAGGTGGGGCTGTTGACGTATTCTTCAATTGTGATGTGGATGTTGGCCATCTACAACAGTTTGCCCAAGGTGTTTGGTCGTTGCAGGCCGAAGGCATATCAAAATTGTTCTCCTCTTAACAACTGGGACACGACAACATGTATTGCTGCGGTTCCAGATTCTGCATCTCCAACATCTCCTTCTAGAATCGAGTTATATACGAGTGCAAGTTCTCATGTTGCCCTTGTATGACCTGTCACAGGACTTACGAACTTTTTTGCGGCTTATGAGCCCTGACAAACCGCGCCATGAACATCCTCTTGAACTCAACGAAGGAGTTGATTACCCCGTCGGGCAATCCATTAAATCACTTGAGGGCTGACTCCCCCAACATGGTGAAGAAAAGATGACACTTCAGAGCGTCAGTGATGCTCAGTAGACAGAATGTTGATTCGAAGGAGGCTATGTGGTCGGTCGGATCAGTCTGACCTTTGTAGGAGTTGAGCGATGGTACTTTGAAGTTCAAGTGGGGGGAAAGGGAGTTCAGCGGCTGAGATCTATTGAGAGAAGGCATTCTCAAGCTGGTGTGGGGCCTCAGTGCGCCCGAACAACTATTTATTCATTAACACTGACCCAACACTGTCTTGGTACTGGAGATCTTCCGCTCTTTCCTTGGCCAAAAATGTCCTCCGACCGTTGGGTGCCGATTCTTCCGTGAGGTTTGGTTCCCTGCTTCTCTCTACTGCTTCTTTAATGCTTCTTAAATTTGGCCCAACGTCTGGTATTTTAGCTCCTTAATCTACTATTGCAAGAATTCCCTGGTGCACTCCATCCATGTTCACTGTTCCTCTTTGATGGGCTTTTTCTCTTTGTGCTCTTTTTTTTTTGTTGGTGGCATGATTTACGCGCACTGCAACTTTTAGGATGTTGAATCCGAATCTGTTCTGTGAATCACACCCAAGATATAGTCCATAAAACAAGAGAGAGATAGGGAGGGTGCATAATAAAAAATTGGCTCAATGAATAATAACCAATTATCATTCTATTGTATAAATAAACTCCTATATATAGGCAATGGGTCATCAAAAGTACAATTACATTCTTGCCCCAACTTTTTACGGTGGCGCTATAGGATATTCTTGGTACAAAAAAATGATACTATGGCTCGACCACCCTATCGTTTAGTTAAATAGGAGCGATAGTCCTTGGATCGGCTAAGACACTCTGTCAACTCTGTTGAGTTGGGTCAGTCGGTCAGCTTTAGTTGTCTTTTGGTCATCCAAACCTTCACTCGATCGAATTGAGTTAGCCAGTCAGCCAATTTGGTTCGGATGTCGACAGGCGACCCCTAGATGAGTCGCTCATATTTTCGGGATGAGTCTAGGCTATCTGTTAGAGGTTTAATCATCGCAATCGATAGGTAGCTAACCTCTTAATGGGAGGCTCATCTAAAGTATTTATGGAGCATGTCGTAATGATAACCTTCAGCCTCATGAGGTGTCTTTGGGGGCTCTTACAAGGCGGCTGATAGTGCTGGGATGAGAGTTTGGAAAATGCTCTCTCTCATAGCAGGATGAATCTTGATCTTCGTCTTGGGCGGCCCTGTTTGGTTGGCTTCGGGTCCTGACAAAATAAGTATAGTTGGCCAGTTAGGTTCTGTAGCTTTCTAGTGAGGTGAGCTTGGGCCTTACCTCTTTGGTTCGTCTTTAATCGCTCCTTTGTCTCTTAGCCCATTTAATTTTTTTGAGATTCATGCCGACATATTTCGGACATACATATGAATTTTTTTTAAAGTATTTCCTGGGCATTTTTTGACAAATTAAAATTTCTCCATTTTCTTGTATGATCTCTATTCTAAAAATGTGTCATCAGTATTTTTTATGAATTAGATCAATAGTACACGATGGTGAATAAATCAATTACACAAAAGACAAATTTAATGTTTGGAGTTGAATCTTCTACATCTACAATCAAGGAAGATAAACAAATTCACTATATATGGAAAATTACAAAAGGCGCTCATGATCGTAAGCTGAACTATTGTAGCTTAATCCTGGACACCTGATCATTTTTCCTCTTGATGTGATTTTATTTACCTCAGTATCCAACTTCTATACAGTAGCATGCATTCATATATACTTTCTTATATAATATTTTACTGTAAATTATTAAATTCTCAGGGACCAACTCTTTTTACTTTCTCATGTAATATCTTAGGTAACTTATAAAAATCTCGGACATGTAGTTTATTAAGCTGATGGTTGATCCTAAACTGTATTATCTGATTATTTTTCTAGGCATTTTATACGGTATTCAACCATAAGGTTCTCACTCTATTTTCTAAATCCACGTGTTAACAAATTCTTTCGAAATCGCACTCTTCATTTCCTTATTTAGTAGAGTATTTTTTTACTGATGTAATAGTCAACACCTTTCTAAAAAATCATTGTTGACTTATGACCACACAGGCATTCGTCTATGACTTCCAACCACAAGATCCTGAGAATTTTGATGTAATGCTTTCAGCTTTTTTTAGTGGACAAGTTGCAGGTAAGTACACTTGCATTTAACTTTGAATAATGATCTTCGTTTAGCAGAATCAAGAAGCAGCAGGAACCAAGGTTCACAAGTTAAGTTTCGGATTTGGATGTTAACCCAATACCAGGAAAAAATTCCAATTTCTGACCATATACCACCAAAATTTATCTTATACTTGTGTTTAAAGTTAGTTTTGGTCAATTTTTAGAATTTGGCTTGAAAATTAAAATCGGAAGAGGAGAGAGTGAAAATAGTTGATTTTTTTCAATTATTTCTATGTAAAAAGTTTGATATGAAGTTGTATTTAAATGGGTATAGAAATAACTATCTTTGAAAAAATACAATAACAACAATAACAAGCCTTTATCCCACTAAGTGTGGTCGGCTACGTGAATCCTTTTATCCGTTATGTCAGATTGAGTGTCATATTTTCATTTAAATCTAATAAATTAAAATATATTTTTATACAATATGCCCATGTCTTTTTATGCATACATCCGCCTTTCTTAACATAAGTCAAATCTAAAACATCTACTCTCCTAATTGGATTATCAGATGGTCGACATTTACATTTATGTAACCAAATCATCTAAGACGACTCTCTTTAATCTTGTATGCCGTTGAAGCTACAACAACCATTTCACGGATACATTCGTTTCACACTTTGTCTCTATCCACCTAAGCATTCTTATCTCAGTAACACTTAACTTAGTTTTATGCTTCTCTCTTGAAGGACAACATTATTCGCCATAAAGCATTGCAGGTCTCACCAATGCTTTATGAATTTTTTCTCTAAGTCTAAGCGATATTTTTTCTATCACACAATAGGCCCGATGCATTCCTCCACTTTAACCATCCAACTTGAATTCTTCTAATAACATCCCCACTATATCACCATTACTTTGAACAATAGACCCGATATATCTAAAATGTTCACTCCTTTTGATGATTTGATTACCCATAAAAACTACTCTACGACTAGCTCTACCATTACTAAAATTACATTCCATGTATTCAACTTTAGATCCACTCAAACGAAGGCCTTTAGAATCCAATGCAGACCTCCATATGTCAAGCTTTTTCTAAACTCTTTCTATAGTCTTATCCACTAGAATATCATCATCAAAAAACATACACCAAGGTATACCCCTTGTAAGGGTCGAGTAAGAGCATCCATAACTAAAACAAAAGGATATGGGTTTAAAGCCGATCCTTGATGTAAACCAACTGAAATAAGAAAATACTTAGTCAATCCTCCTTCTGTTTGAACACTAGTAACAACTCTTGCATTCATATCCTTAATAACTTGAATATAAGTCATATCAATAGCTTTTTTTCTTCGACGTCTCCAAGGAATTTCTCTTAGAACTTTATCATAATATTTTTCTAAATCAATAAACATCATATGTAGATCCTTGTTACTCTCTCTGTACTTCTCCATCAAAACTCTCAATAAATGTATACCTTCCATAGTAGACTTGCTCGACATAAATCCAAATTGATTATGTGAAACGTTTGTATCGCGTCTTAAGCTATATTTAAGTACTTTCTCCTATAATTTTAATATATGACACATTAACTTATTCTTCTATAATTTGCACTCTTGTGCCTTCCATTTATTCTTAAAAATGGGAATCAAAATACTCTACTTCTTAGATATCTTTTTAGTTTTTAAATTAATATTAAAGAGTTTAGTAAGGCAAGAAACTCCTAAATCTTCTAAGTATTTCCACACTTCAATTAGGATATCATCAGATCTTACTGTTTTTCATTTTTGGGTTTCTTTAAAATCTCATCAACTTCTTTTTTACTAATGCGATAATAATAATAAAAAGTTATATTATTATTAATAATATTAAATTCACTAAAGTAAATTGCTTTTTTCATAAATTTTTTTAAAAAGTTTATCAAAATATCTCACCCTTCTATGTTGAATATCATTCTCTAAGAAAAACACATTTAAATTTTCATCTTTACTACACATTACTTGAATTAAATATTTACTTTTCTTTTCTCTTTGTTTGACTAATTTTTATATATATATATATATATATAT
>JXCR01136146.1:33533-107887 GCA_002079205.1 Phalaenopsis hybrid cultivar | reverse complement strand
ATATATACATATATATATATATATATATATATATATATATTAACACAAAAAACTTCACAGCCATAGATACAAGGTGTACCTATGAACAAGAGATGGGGATATCATTGAACAAGTGATGAGGTTAGAAAGATATAAAGAAAGGAAGACTCAAAAGGTCCCCATCTAACAGAAAGGAAAGAGGGGGAGACAAAACTTTGCTAATTACAGAAATTTCTGAGGGTAAACTTGCCTTGGCCAACAAATTTGTTGGCCTATTGCATTCTCTATGTAAAAAGGTATATTTTATGGTAATGTTGCTTGCCATTAGGTTAATTTGTTTAATCCAGAGCAATAAATTACAAGGGCACTCCGGTTGATTCTTCAGTATGTTAACCAGAATTTGGAAGCTTGATTCAACAATAAGCTGCTGGTAGTTGTCCCTAACAGCGATGAGAAGAGCCCAATAAACTGCAATAGTCTTAGCTTCCAATGCATTCAAGACAACAATAGGGGATTGGAAATACACTATACACCTGCACTGCCAGTCCCGAAATACAACCCCAATGATAGCTTCATAATCTAGGAAGCTTCCATTTGTGTTCACTTTAACCCAGCCCAAGGCAAGTCTCTGCCAATAAACAAGCCTACCAGTGGAGAAGTGGAGTAGGCTACCACCTATCCGGGAGCAAATATCAGGGAAATGCTCAAGTTTGATAAGTTTGGCCAGGTGCATCAAAAAATGGTTTGCAACAGTGTAGTGTCCAGAAGATTCTCCTCATATTTATGCTGGTTCCTAGCCATCCAGAAAAACCAAGCCACCATACAAGGAATGGAGGAGAGGTTTACCTGCTGCCATTCTTGCCAACAATTGTGGAAATGTTGCCATGAGAGAGTCAGTGTGTTGATGTTAAGCTGGTTGAAGCCATTATTCCAGACATTCTGGACAAAAGGGAAACCAAAGATTAAGTGATGTAGGCGTTCCTCATCTTGTTTACACAACACACAGCAAGAAAGTCCCTGAAGTCCTTGGAGCTTAAGTATATCATTTGTAGGAAGCAGGTGTGAAAATAAACACCAGCAGAAGAAAGGCATGGAGGGGGATAAAAACTTGCCCCAAATATGTTTATCCCACAAAACATTCTGCCCTTGGTCACAAGTATTGTAAATATATGCAGATACATTTTGAGAAATGTTTTTCTTGATGATAATTTTATCTTTTTTGGATGTCGCAACGGGAATCTTCAGCTTCCTTCTGATTTGAGAGCTGTCTAAGATGTTGTGAAAAGCTTGGATGTTCCAAGAGCCATTTTACCAGCTGTAAAAAACTTTAAGATTAAAATTGGTGGAAGAGAGGTTTGTATCATCTAGCTTCCCCTCCAATGTCCAGTTATCTAACCAGAAGTTAATACCACCTTCCCCAATTCCCAATTGAATTAGTCTTCTGCCTTGGATTTAACTTTGAACATATTAGACCAGGTTCTAGAATCCCCCAGCTTTTTGGACACCAAGGAATGGTGCTGATCCCTACAGTACTTCCTCCCTCAAGAATTTGGCCTAAAGAGAAGATTGAGATCTGAACTGAATTCAAAGTTTGCAAAAGTTAATGTGTTTGAGGTGATGGAAGCTTATGAAACCCAGCCCCCTAGCATGAAAAGGTTTGCACACTTTTTGTCAGCTAGTCCAGTGGACCTGCTTCCTTTGCTTAGACCAGAGAAATTTGTTGAAGCACCTTTCCATAAGTAGTTGAGTGCTTTTCTTCATTATAGCCATTTGTAGGATATAAGAAGAGAATGCTGAAAGAATATTCCTTAAGAGAGTAATCCTCCCTCCATTAGAGAGAAAAGAGTTGGTCCAGCAGCTAAGTTGTTCATTAATTTTTGTCACAACCTCGTCAAATTGGGTTTATCTAGTTCTGTCGTCGAGTAATTGAACACCTAGGTACTTCAGAGGAGTCTTTCTTGCGTTGAACTCAGTTTAATTTGAAATCCAGTGTCTGATAGGGGGCATTAACCATTTGCCGAACAAGATGATGCATTTGTTGGTGTTGAATTTCATCCCTTAGTAAGATTGAAAGATCTGAAGACATTTATACATAAGTTTGACAACAGTTTTAGTGGCTTTGGAGAACAGCATGATGTCATCAGCATAAGATAGTTGGCTGATGTCAATATTAGATCTGCGGTGAAATTGAATGTGGGGGGATCTTTGAGATAGTTGATTCAACATTCTGGATAGGTAGTAAAAAACTAGGATAAAAATTGTTGGGGGGGAGGGGGTCTCCTTGTTTGATTCCTCTGGAAGAGCTAAAGAAACCATGTGTTTTCCCATTAATAAGGATGGTGTGAGAGTTGTTGGCAAGCCATCTATTAGTCATGTTAGTGAAATGAATAGAGAAACATCTAGCCAATAACACCTCCTCAATGAAAGCCCAACAATACATTGTCCACAATGCTTCTGCCTTCGATGAACGCTGATTGGTTAGAGCTTATTAGATGGGCTAATTGAGGTTGGAGTCTAAACATTAAAACCTTGCTGATAATTTTAGTAGCCACATTATTAAGGCTAATAGGTCTAAATTGGTCTCACTTTTTTCTGCTCTTTTCCATAGGGATGAGAGTGATGGTAGAGGCTTTGAAATAGTTCGGAGGATCCAACCCCTTGAAGAAACACTGTATTGCCTCAATGACATCAAGTTTCACAATGTGCTAGGCCTTTTTATAAAAATCTACAGAATAGTCATCCGAACCAGCCACTATGTTGCTGTCAATGGAATTTAAAGCGGATTTGATTTCATCTTCTTGAGGGATGCATTTGAGGTTCAACTTGCCAGTATACTATTTTTCATGTTAGAAGAGAGCGGCATTGATAGGGATCCTGCCTTTAGGGGGTTGAGAAAGTAATTCTTGGAAGTGACTAACAACACTAGAAGCAATGCTGTCAGAGGTGTTGAACCAATTACCCATAGTCTTGAATTTGGTGAATAGTGTTACACTTCCTCCTATAATTTATACAGGCATGAACATACTTTTGAGTTTCTGTCCCCTTCACAGAATTGGTCATTAAAGTTTTTTGTAATAACAATTCCTCCTGAAGAGTAATGGCATTTCAAAGTGTCTCATTAGCTGAGAACAAATCTGTTTCAGAAGCAAGACCTGAGGCAAACTGCCTTTCCGGTCTTATAACAAGTTGTTAATCTTCTTCCACTTTAGCATGCACGTTGCCAAAAGTTGTCCAGTACCAGTTCTTTAGGTGCTTATCCAAGTTTTTCTGCAGAACCCAAAGTCTGATCCAAGGATTGTCATTTTTATAACCTTTCCAAATGTGAGCAACTTGTTTTAAGAAATCAGGGTGGGAGGCACATTAAAATATCTGAAAGGGGATTTATGCCTATTTGGGGCTCTAGTGATTGAGATGATGAGGGGGCCTATGATCAGAGCTAGCCAAAGTTAAATGCACACAGAAGTATGAAGAAAATCATTAAGCCAAGCATCATTTACTAAAAAATTATCCAGTCTTTCCCACAAGCTACTTCTTCTCCAAGTATAATTGGGCCCAGATAAACCCAAATCATGGAGTCCAGACAGTTGGCTATTATCATTGAAAACAACCATGGAGTTGATGTTAGGGAGCCTCCCACCAGATTTTTTAGTTGGAGAAGCCAAACAATTGAAGTCACCACCAACTAATCTTTTAGTAGACATAGATTGGCTAATCAGTATAAGCTCATTCTAAAGCTCCCTCCTAGCAGATGGAGAACAACCAAGATAAATGAAAGAGGCATGACCAGATGTACCAACAAAAGTAAAGGATAGGTGTATGAATTGGGGATGATCAACAAGAATATGCCAATCCAACTCATATCTGCACAACAACTATATTTTGTTGTTAATATTAGAATAATATTGGTAGCCAGGGAATTTTCTAGTAATTTTGTGGTGGTGTTTAGAGAACATGGGCTCAAGAATAGCGATAAACCAAAACTTGTACATCTTATTGAGATGTAGGAGTCTGCTAAGGGACCTAGGATGGGCCAGTCCCATAACATTCCAACAAATGAGGTTAATCATTATAGGTGTGTTTGCTCCTTTTTCTTATTCTAGAGAGGGTATCCAACACCATATTAACTGAGCTCCCACCAACAAGAGCCTGGTTGTCATTTTGTAAATTTTTCAACCCTGATGAACCTTTTTTCTTTTTCATTGCCTTTTGGATCTGTCTCTTCGCTTCTAGAGCCTCACTCATCTATTGGAGCGTAGCATCATCTAGGGAACCCTTGAGTGTATTGTCTGAACAACAATCATGAATTTCTGGAGAGGAGAGTGTAGGGTCAATATCCTTGCCATTACTGCACCTATCTATCTCTAACCAAGGGTCATCATTTTCAACACCTCTGGTTGGCAAATCCATATCTCCATCATAGGTGATATTTTGTAATTCATCAGGTATGATGTTGGGATCCAAATACGTATCGTTCTGTGAAATTAAGAGAGAAACATCTCAGAGCACCTGCCTTGTGGCAGTCTCCCCATGGAAATTTTCCTCAGCATGACCATCAACAAGATTAACAATTATGGGAGTTCTCTGAGGGCCCTCAGTAAGCTCCCTATCTTTTCTAGCCTGATGTTTTTTTAGATGTTGATGGAATCTATAACATCTCTCACTTGTTTGACCAAACATTTTGCAATGATTACAGTTGTAGGGACATTGTTCAACTACAATTTTTTGCCAATACCCATTATGAGCAATGCTCAACAAAATCTCAAGTAATGTCCCTTTCTACTAAGATACTGGCAACAGATGGACTTGACACATTGAAGGTTGGGATGTCAAGTTTCATTGGCCTGCCAAGTGCAATCCCAATGGTGTAGAACACTTGATATTTAAAGAAATGTAGTTTAAATCCCGACAATTTGAACCAGATGAGAACAATTGGTGGCTCCTGGTTGGGGTCAAAATCAGGAGACCACTTTAATAGCTTCATAGGCATCCCTTCAAATAACAAAACCTTTATTGAAAATAATCTAGCATAATCTTCTTCCCTTGTCAATTGAATCATAATGTGTCTGCCATCAACCAATCCGACCTTCCAAGCACCCATGAGCTTCATTTCCTCAAATGTTTTTCTGATAACCTCCATCTTTGGATGCCCAAATTGAAACTTCCCAATCAGGGTAAACTTACATGCTTCAGTTAAACTGTGGATTTCAGCTTCAGAAAAAAATACAACTGATTTACCACCCTTTATTTCCAGATGTTTAATGAAAGAGAAATCTCCCCTGCCGTCAACAACATCATCATAAGATTGAGGAAAAACCAAGTTGTAAACGTTTTTTAAGTTATCAAAGTTCTTTCCCACTATATCTCAGTTAATAATTGGAAAGAATTACATGAGGTTGTATGAATGAGATTGTAGTTCATATGATTGAGTGCAAATAAATAAAAAAATATTCATTGAAGGGTGTAGAGTTAGAGAAATTTAAGGTGAAAGATTAAAGTCCCCAACTTGATTTATTGTTTTAGGTTTGATACGAGAATGTTAGTCCCCGGTGGAGGAAATCGAGGGAACTCTAGAGTGAGAGCTAGTATCTTCCCTACTTAGCTAGTCTTTAGAACTATTCAAACTTTAAATTAGTCAATGTTTTTTATAACATCTCTAGCAAGGGTAAATAATATTATTGTTCTTATTTGACACAACACAATTTGCATACTTCCACAGCAAAATTTCTATGCTTGTTACTGATTCATAACAAGAAGAAAAATATTTTCATATTAGTACTTTTCTTATACAAAAACTCTAATTATCTTTATAAATTGTTATTGTTCTATCAAAATATTGAAAATACCAAAAATATTTAAATTTTCTTTGCTGCAAAAATTATCTTTAGTTTAGATAATTATCTTTTTATTAAAAATAAAAAATTTTGTTGTTCAATAGTGCATATTGCGTATTCTCCCTACGAGCTCGATATTCAGGTCTTAATCAAAAAGTCCTATATTACTTGATAACAATACGCATACTTGCGTAGTATCCTAATATATATAAATTAAAAGTTAAATTTTTATTTTTCTTCAGGATCAAGTTTTTGGTTTTATTGCAAAATAAGGAAATATAAGTGAAATATAATATGAATTATTATTGTACTTTGCATATTAGCAGTATCCAGGGATCAATTATCATTGATGAGCTTCCCAATGTGATATATGTAATGAGCCTCCATTAGTTCCATTGGGTGGTTTGTGTGGTGGATAAGGCTTAGCCTCCCCCACATGACCTTACAAGTCATTTAATGAATTTGAGGTGAGATGACACATATGCCTCCTCATTCCCAATTTCCATAATTTGGTCATGATGACTCTAATTATGTATAGTATAAGGGTTTGAATGATTCCATCTCCCATTGGATGAAGATTGAGGTGAGTGATGATCTCACCATATCTTCGTTTCATATTTCATGAAAGAATGACGCATGCTTCTTTCCTTCATGATGGTTTCATAATGGTTTTTGTCTTGAGTCAAAAATCATGCTCATGGTTTTTTCATGAATGTTTGTCATGTCATGGTAGGTTTCATGGGTCACGGGTGACCCATTGACAATTTGTCATGAAGTGAATTTAGGGTTTAAGTATAAATCATGGGTTTAGAGTGGCCATGGGTTTTGTCTTGCCATGTGTTTTAAACCATGATTTTAAGCTTAAATCCTTGGTCTAATAATCTTTACTTTCACTCTCTTTAATCAATTAAATAAATAATTAATTAAGAGAATAAAATAATTTGATGAAAAAACCAAATTTCAACAAAAAATGGTAATGTTGACCAAGTTTGACTAAGTTGACCATGGTTGACTATGGTTGACCATGATTGACCAGGGTGACTTACTTGACCATGGCATGGTTAGGTTAATCATGGGTCATTGGATTTGGTGGTAAGTTTTGGGTTTGACCAAGGTTGACCAGGATGATCAAATTGACCATATGGTGATGTCTTGACCATATGGTAATGGTTTTAAGTCTATGGATGGCCACATGGTCAATGTGGTGATCATGAGGTTCAAAATTGACCATTTTGACCAAAGTTTGACCAATGGGGTCTGGTTGACCAAATTGTCCAATTTGGCCATTTTGGTGTTTAGGTTGACCAAATGGTCCAGTTTGACCAATTTGGTGGCTTGGTTGACCAAACGGTTTAGTTTTACCAAGGTTGACCAAAGTTGATCATTTTAACCAGGGTTGACCAATTTGACCAAAGTTGACCAATTGGGCATCAGTATTGACCAAATGGTCACTGTGGTAGCCATTGGGTCATGATTTGATCAAATCAGGGTTTTTCATAGTTGATCTGATCATTTTGGGTGTTAATATGGTTTGAACCCAAAAGAGGTATTTGAGATTCTTGAGTTGATGTAGGTGACTCCAAGCATGTCCTGTCTATTGGTGTCAGTTTAGGGTCCTCACAAAAATGAGGTCAATAATGATGTATACTAAGTCATAAAAAATTACACATTGAAAAGTAAAGTTAAAGTCAATGCATATAAAATTTTAGAATTACTTTTATTGAGCAAATATTATGAATACATATATAAGATTATTATATGATTTTCTATAACGAAATATGAAAGATCAAGACAACGTATTGTCTTCTTTTTTTTGGGTTACTGTATTTTAGAAATATGATTATTCTATTAGGTTATCTTATCTAATTCATTATGTTATTTTAATATATTTTCAGGTTTAAGCTTTTGAATGAGATGAAAATAGAGGAGATAATTGTGTATAGAAGGCCGGATTAACAACAAGAAATGTAAATATTTATTTGTTGATTAAATTTCTTTCTTTAATGACTTTTTTAATTGTTATTTGAATATTAAACTTTTAGTGATAAAAATAAAGTAATAGAAATTATGCCTATTGTCGTTCGATTGTCTGTTCCTGATTTGTTTAATTCTACAACCAGGACAGGGTCGTGATTGACTTCAAGGCTATGTTGGGTTTGGTCTAGTACAACTTATGGAATTCAAGCTTGTTTAGAACTATATTATAAGGTAGTTGAGGATTTAATTAAGGTGAAACCAATTAAATTAGGGAGTCCAGCCACAAAAACTATAAGCTCAAGACTAGTTTCCTAGGGCCGGGATTCAATATTGCGCACGAGTGAGATCAACAAGACATTATAGAACCCATAACGATATGTTTACTAGCCTAATATGTAACAAGATAAATGGTTAGTTTGGGACAATTATTATTATCTGTAAAATTGGTTATAGAGATTTTCTTGGAACAACAAAAATTCTTAAATTTGGTCAAGGTATTATATATGGACCTTTTCCCTCTAAAGTCAGACAACTTTCTTACAGTTATCACACTGAAGTAAATCTTGTTGCTAAAAGCTTAGCTCGAAGGTTATAGCCAAAATTAAAAGTGTGTTAGGAGTTTGCAAAGTTATGCTGTCTGAAAATTATCCTAAATTAACCCTACATTGGAGTATGCATGCTTTGTACCACTGCCAAACCAATAAATAGGATGTTGGGATTGTACATGTGCACTCTGTAGCATGCCATTCATGAAAAAGCATCTCTATGGAGGAACACATTCTGACTATTATCATAACTATGAGGAAGATCTACAGACATGCCACTCAATTTATATGCATTTGCATATCTAACACCTAAACTTCAATTTTTACATATATGCCACTTCACCTATGCATGAAAAAATGTATTTAACTTTATAAAAGTTAAAAGTATTGATATTTTTGTTGTGGTATTGAAGATTTGGGTTGTATTAATTTGAAAAGCAAAGTTTAGGTGTTAGATAAGTAAATCCATAAGAATTGGTTGGTATCTATGTAAATGCCCCTAAATATTATTATTGTAAGCATTATTTCTCTAGGCTGAGTTTGCTGAAGTATTTATTCGATTAATCCCTGTTGTAATTGTCTACTTGAAATTTTGTATAAAATCAAGAAATATTCTCTTTCATTTATTTTTCTTTTCTTCTCCCTTTTCTCTCTGTATATTCCGAGCTCAAAGATGTCTGAGTCCTAGGTACTCCAGTATATACCGCCATTGCCATGTTTGCCTATTCTCCCCACAGCCACTTGCTTGCTTCTGATTTGGGCTGCTGCTCCCCTATATATTATACTAGCTAGCACTGATGCTGCCATGCAGCCCTGCTTAGCTTCTGGGTGCCACCTCATTCACACCACACAGTATTTGTTCTCAACTGTCGTGACATCATCATTAGCCTTATGCTTTCTATGCGGAGTTTTTTTTGTGAATCCTATCGGTTATGTAAAAGATGATATAAAAATATTAGAAGTTTATGTTGTGTGAATGAGCGTGTTATATTTGATTTTCCTTTTTTTTGCTCGCGTAACTTAAACTAAATAATTTCAGGAGTGGTTTTGAAAAGGTCACTAAAAAGGATACCAAAGATAAGGTGCTGGTTTGTTGGATTTTGTGATGTCAATGGTATTGAAGCGGCTAACAATTTCAGTGAAGAGTGGTCCACTCAATTGGTAGTTGGCAAGCATGACTGTCGCCATTACACCAACAGTACGTCATCTTTCTGCTTTATTTCTACCTTTGCTTTCTTCCTTGCATTTATATCCAGGTGTTGGTTTTTCATGGTAGTAGTTTGGACAACGAAACTCTGACTTCTGATGAATTTTTTGTCCAATTTTTTTAATACTTAAATTTGAAAAAATGATCATGCATATTAATTTGATAAAGGGGTTAGGAGATTTTTTATTAGTAGAGCTTTTTGTGGTATATAATTGCAAAAATGGAACAAATTAAGCTACTGAATTAACTGGATATGTTTTTAGAATATTAGAAAAGTATGAGAAGGAAAAATGAAGTAAGAAATCTTGTTGTGTGTTGAGTGATGTGCAAGAAGTGTCTTTAGGACCATTGCTGCCCCTCAAAGAACATATCTTTGCGCAGAAGGCACTGCCGGTAGCTCTCTTGGATGAAGTCTCATGCGTTGTGCACGTGTCGTTGAGAGTCATAAGAATAACCATCTGGTTTATTATATAAAGGTATGTTTGGGGTGGCTGCAACTTATTGAATAATCTGCTGATAAGCTAGGTGCGGTGACTATTACAAATTTTTATTTTTATTTTTGGAAAAGTCAGACTACAGCCATAAAGTTGCCACTGCACCTAGATAGGTGCGGTGTGAAAACACTGTTTTCAACATTTTGAAATTACATAAGCTGCCAAATCGCAGCTTACCCAAATAGGTTAGGTGCGTGTTCAAAATGCTACCGCACCAAATAAGTTGCCCCAAACGGACCTTAAATTAATTTGTATCTCATAGTGGGCAAAGAGTTGTAGTAAATCCAAATTTGGAGATTGAAGAATCGTGGGATTGCAAGGCTTCATGGCCCAGATCTATTTAGTTTCTTCCTGCAGTCTCTAGCAATTGCTTGCCACTTGGAACTGGCTGCTACAAAGCAATAACTTCTTAGATCGAACGAGAACTGTGCGAGAGGAGTAATAGAAGAAAATGACAGTTGAAAATTGTGGACATTGAAAATGGAGAGGAAAATAAGTAGAAAGTCAGAACTCGTTTTTGTATATATAAATGTAATTTAGTATTATTTGCATATATCTTTGTCAGTAGTAAAATAGCCAGCGGCTATAACTTTGGTGAAAATAAAGAGGAAATAGGAAATTTGGAGAATGTTCTCTAAGTTCATGGGAGCAGGGAATGACTTAATCTTATTAGATGTTAGACTTTCTAAAATAAATGCCTTAACTTTGAAATAGAATTTAACAATTCTCCCGTACAAGAAAAATAAAAAAAAAACAATTCCCCACATATTTCGATATAACTTAATCAGTTAAATGATAACCACTGAATTAATTTGATAAGAGCTTGGTTAGACCGTGTTTTTAATGAACCTCTCTTTTAATGTGAGTAAAATTATTATCACTTAGATTACATTCTTAAAGATGGCTATTCAACATGATTTGACACATTTTGGCTCTTGGCCAATTCTAGACTCGTTGATTGTTATAGAAAGCTTCCTTAGCATTCTTAAGCAGCAGTCCATTTCCATAATCATATAGGTGACTCCATTTAGTCTGCACTGGTACTTGTAACACCGTCCAAAATTAGGGACATGAAGATCATTAACCGCATAGCTTTACCTTGTTCATTGTAGTTATTCCCTATCGAACATCTTAGTAATGGACAAATTTAAATAATAAAGTGATAGTGCATCACTGAGTTGGCCGTAAACTTATTGTTACCCATATGTATCTACTTCATGTGATCACTGTTTACATAGGGTGGATTAATCCCTACTAACTTCTGTGAAAGGCATATGCTTCACTACCCGTGATGGATTTTTCGCCAATTTCTTTCCTAGTGGTTTTCTCAGAGGATTTGCTAGGTTCATCTCAATCCTTACAAAATTAAGAGATACTATCCCATCATTCAACATTTATCTCACTATTTAAGGATTAAGTGAATATTCATGCTTTTACCATTTTAAGAATGATATTTGCCTTTGTTATGTTAATTTGGCAGTCACAATTAAGCAACATTTAGAATTGTTTTCTACCACAACGGTACATATGCCACGAGGTTTGTAAGCCGGTTATATCAAAATGAGATGATCATAAGACTTTGACGTTATTAATAGTATTTAATTCTGTACCACAAATAAGCAACTCATCCACATTAAGACATATATACTTGCATCATGGTTATCCAAATCAAATATAGTGTAGAAACACCTCTATGTTTTTGTAATCGCAAATCTAGTAGACACCACCAACAACAACAACAAGCCTTGATCCCACTAAGTGGGGTCGGCAATCTAGCAGACACCATAATAGAATTAGGGTCTGTTTGGGGCAACTGTAGTTTATCCAGCTTATCTAGATAAGCTGTTGATCAACAGTTGATCCAGATAACTGGCTGGCTATTTTGTTTATGTGTTTGGAAAATAGCTGATTTGCAGTTGTTTCTAGATAAATGATCATTTTGCCCTTGATCTGAATAAACTGTCTAGCTATTTGGTTTGTGCGCTTGCAAAATAATTGATTTACAGCTGTTTCTGGATAAATAACCATTTTACTACTATGCAGTTGTGTTGTTTGCAACAAAATTGTTTCAGCTATATATTTGATAGTTTAGAAAAAAAATATTTCATAACAGTACAAAAAAAATACACACATCACTTAATAGTGAGTATCAAGAAACCTAAAAAAAAAGAAAATACATATTAAAATTACAATTAAAAGTATGATAACATTCATCTTAAAATACAGAAGCATGTCACAAGCAACATCGTCCTGTAGGAACACTATCATACCCCGATCACTATCGGCAGTGGAATCGGGCTGACTGTCCACTTGAAGAACTCACACTTGTCCGGACCGTCTGCCCACCGCGAGCACTTGTAGAAATGCCGCCCGTAGCTATGTGACCGACGTGACGTGAGTAACAAAGACGACAGTCCACAACGACATAACACTTGCCCGGAGTTCCATGAGAACTTGGAGATCTTCTTCCTATAATAATTCAAGAGAGAACACGTTAGTCATAAAATTAAATGAAATAAAAAAAATCATGGAAATTGAATAAAAAACAATATTGAATAAAGATAAAAAATGATTAAAAAAAATTCAGGCGTGAGGGCTTAGAGAACTCATTATTCTAACCAGCGAATCTGTAACTACAAGAAGACAGTAGATCTCGTAAAAAATAAGGTTCTTGGTTGTTTTTACCAACACAAAAACAACATCAGGAGTGCCACATATGCATATCGCCAAAAAAGGTCATTTTGAGGATCCTTAAAATCAAATCGTGAAAAATAAAAAGGAAGTCGGCTTTCTTCATTAGGATTTCACATGTGACGCCAACTAACAGTGACAGACAGACCATCTGAAAAACTGAGAAATGTCAAATAACTCATCATCGACCTCACAAGCCTACAAGAAAAAATAAATAAATAAAACTCACATGGTGAAGAAAGAAGCCAAACTTGTGAAAATTACAAAACTAAAAAAAAATTACATGTGTGAGGGCTCAGAGAACTAACGACACAACGAATGTGTCACTACAATACGACAGTTGACCTTGTAAAGAAATGAGTTCTTGGTTGCATTTAACATATAACCAACCTCCCATGTGTCACATGCGCATATCACCAAAAGATGCCATCCAGAGTAGCCTAGTAACCCGTTTGCCCGAAAAGAAGAGATGTATTTGGTTGCCCTCATTGTGCATATACGAAAAAAAGCCATTTAGAAATGCTTCATGAACAGATGCACCGAAAAGAAGAAACTATTTGGTGACCTTCATTGGGATTTCAAATGTAACACTACCAACAATAGGCAATAGACCATCTAGAAAAACCCATAAGGTCCTGAGTTTCATCATGTAGCTCACAAGCCCGCATAAAAAAGTCATATAAAATTCAAACATAAAATAAAGAAAATGCAATCATATTAAAGTTTCAAATCCAAAAATATCTGTGATCAAATGAGATGCAATAAACATAAAATTTTTTAATTTAATAAGACAAGTCCATTCAAGATTCAAAAATGTCATCCGTTATCTGTTCTCTCAATGTTGTCATTTCCGATGCACCATCACCGTCTCGTGTGTCATCATTCTATGATTCCATTTGTAATTGTGGTATGGATTGTCTTACATGGAATTTGAATGCTTTCGGCGGGAGCTAGAGTTGATCATCTTCTGCGAGGGTGAAGTCTACATCCGATTTAGAGACTGTTATCAAATGTAGTTTTGTAGTGTATAGTGTCAACTACTATCTGCACTTGTTTCGGAAATGGGTAAGTCGGCCTATCATGTAATATCACCCACTTTTTCTTCCACATTCCGAAGGATCTTTCAATCACGCTGCATAAGGAGGAGTGCCTCTTGTTAAACATTTTCTTCCTACAGCGTGCAACCTCTCTGAATCTTTCAAAATTTGGAATGTGGTACTTCATATCAGGGTTTGGCTTCAGATATCCCCTCTACAAAGTATATCTAGCGTCAACCAAGTAATATTTACCTAGAAAAATACGTCAATTAGTAATGAACCGGATGTACCGAACGTATTTGCTATATCTACGTACCTACAGGTGGGTACGAGAATCAATTTCTTTAATTTTTGGTTGCAAACTTAAAAACATGGCTATCGTGTGCACTTTCCTCCCATCCAGCCATAACAAAAGTGAAGTACATGTTAAAGTTATATATGAACATCACATTTTGTGTGGGAGTGCTACAACTTTCAATGTATGCAACCTTCTCTGTACGGGATAGCCGTGCGTTTCGTCAATAACTTCAATACAGTTCTGTCAAGTTTGGTATAGTTCATTACGATTTCACATGTAACTCATGTTAATGTATGAATGATATTTAAAAAAAAATACCTTGAAGAATGTCATATATCGAGGGTCATTTGCTATATGTGTAGAATAGACTAGACTGTGGGATCCTTGGGCTTAACTATCTTGGACGCCAAACATATAAGAGCATTCAAACCCACTGTGAAATACTTGCTAATAGTCTCTAATGAATGTTGAAATCGTTTCATAGCTCTAATAAATTTATTCTATGACAAGATGAAGAGGGTTATTGTTAAAACCTCTCTTATTGTCGTTCTTGTGGATCCGTGTAATTCACGATGGTTTTCAAATTCATTAGGCAGATCAATGAATATCTCTTTTGTCATACGGAACATATTCGCGAACTATGTTAGGTGGCCTTCTAATACTTCACCGATGGCGTCACATAAGGGGTTTATTCGACGTAGAAAAGGTTGAACTCATATAACAACATAAGAATAATAACAACTTTTCTATTATAATTCAATTGTTCTGGATCCATCTTATAAAAATTTTGAAAATGACTGTTAAAATTTCAACATAGAAGAACCTAAGCTATTTAAAGAAAAACATATAACATTGAAAACAGGATATAATAATCAGTAATATTATGATAAAAACATACTGACCGTGCGTTCTAGAAAGCAAATAAATAATCCATGAATCAAATTTGAAAGTTTAATAAGAAAACAAATAGATAATGTCTTAAACAATCATTTATCCATGAAAGATAATAAAATTCTGGATCCAGCTTCATAAAAAACTGTCTGCGAGTTAGGTCTCCTAGCAACTTCACATAGTTTATATCGAATTGTTTTAGATAAAAGAAATTTGATTCGATATTCTCCACTGGAAAACTGTAAAATAAACCAAAGAAACCCAATGAAAATGTCAATACCTCGATATTCTTTACGGAATGCTTGCCACTGATCCCCGAAAATATAGTTGTGTGAAATTTATAAAGTTGACTTCGCTTTACAATGATGCCAAAAACTTAATGTGATATTTTTTAAATAATAACGTTAAGAAGTATACGTATCATTATCAAGTAATATAAAACTTTCTATTCAAGTCCCAAATATCGATCTCACGAGGAAGATTTAGATTTGAAATGATAAATTAACTAGAAAATTCACAGAAATAAAATGAAATTTACTGTCACTAATTTCGAATGTTTGAGATACTATCAGAACTAAATTATTAACTACTAGCAAAATTTAAGTGCAAAGTTTAAAACAATAACTAATAAACTATATTTATATGATGAAGTTTTCTAATATGAAAAAACATCTTTCTCACTACAATAAGTTTTTGGTGAAATGAGATGAAATAAATGATTTAAATATGTATTGTGCTAATTAAAAGCAATTTGAATTCTCTACCCTGATTCAGTATTATAGAAAATCATTGACTAATCTCATGTTTATTCTCTAAATCCGTGGCTAGGCTAGGAGGATACATGATCTCACTTCAGAGCTCCCACTTCCCTTCTCCTGAAGACTAACGATACACAAAAAGTATATGCATTTTTTAAACCTATATTTTATACCTATTTTTGATGGTATTGCACTTTAATGAAAGGTATTTTGATGTTTTCTTGCAGGTTGTTGATTTTTAGAGCTTAAAGAAAAAAAAAGTAAAAAAGATGAAATTTAGAGTCAAAATGACGTTTTGAAGAAATGCTCAGCGCTGGCGGCGTAGAACAAATTAATGCGGAGATTTTTTACTCAGCGCCGACGGCGCCAGACCAGCGCTGACGACGCCAAAAGCGGTGCAGACCCCGTTTTTAGAAGATTCGATGTATTTGGAGGATTTTTTGAAGTGTTTTTAGAGGCACCTCTTGGAGAACCGACCTTGGGCTCTATTTAGGGCCAAATTTCATCAGAAAAAGTGCTCTTCTACGCTTTTCACTCTAGTTTCATTTTTCACACCACATTATTCCATTACACCTTCATATTGGAGTCAATTAGTGATTTTGTTTTCATAGTTTAGAGTTTTTGTTGTGAGATTTAGTGTGAAACTTTCTGTAAGTGTTGGAGAAGGAGAAAATTGAGAAATATCTTCTTTCTGCATTTCTAAGGAAAGACTACAAATGATTTGCTTTGAGAAAGAGTTTTCAGATAAGTATTGTTTGTTTATCAGTGTTGTCTGAACTTTCTTTTATATATGAAATTTTTGTTTTCTTATTTCTTTCTCATGAAGTCTGAGTAGTTTCCTCTATCTTTCTCCCAACTCTGAGATATGGTGAAATGAATAGATAATATGAATGTGTCAATATCAAATTGTAAAATAAGCTCTGAGATATGGTGAAATGAAGAGATAATATGGATGTGCCAATATTAAAATATAAAAAAAATTGTGATGATTTTTCAACTCCAGAAATGAAGAGATAATATGGATGTGCCAATATTAAAATATAAAATAAATTGTGATTATTTTTCAACTCCAAAGATAATATAAATGTGCCAATATTAAATTGTAAAATAAATTGTGATGATTTTTCAACTCCGAAAACTTTTCGATCTGGTCAATTGAATTGTTAAAATGTGTTGTGAAACATATGATCCGGGAAATGAAGTATGAGCTCTACAACAGAGTAATGATCACATTTGATTCCATAAAAGAAAACATCGTTTATGGATTTAAGTGCAAATAAATAAGAAAATATTCTTTATTGGGTGTAGAATTGAAGAACCTTTAGGGTGACTGACAAAAATCTTCAATTCAATCTTAGTGTTTAAAAACTGAAGCGAGAGCTAGCCTTCAGGTGAAGGGAAGTGAGAGCTCTGGAGTGGGGAGCCGGTATCCTACTAGCCTAGCCACAGATTTATGGACTAAGCACTGAGATTAGATAATGATTTTCTATGCACTGTATCAGGGTAGAGAATTAAAATTACTTCTATTTGGCACAATACATATTATGAATATTTATCTCATCTTATTTTACCATAGCCTCATTGTAGTGGGAATGATGCTTTTTCACATAAAAATCTCCGTTACATAAACTTAGTTAATAGATTAATATTTACTGTTTTAAATTTTGCATATTTGATTTGATAAAAGTTTAGAAATTTAATTTTGATTACATCTCAACAATTGAAATTAGTGACAGTGATTTATATTCACTTTCTGTGAATTTCCTAGCAAATTTGTCATTTCCAATTTAAACCTTCCCCGTATGATCAATATTTAGGGCTTAAATAGAAAATTCATTTTTACTTTATAACGATATGTATACTTGCATAGAATCCGAGTATTAATTGATTATATTCAATTAAATTTTACACAATCTATCACAACAAAAAAGTCGGATCAGCTAACTGTCGTTTTTATGCACTAAGACCAAATTGTGGATTTTAGTTTGTCACTTTAAAGTCTCCAATTTTAAGCCTAACAATGTATTTTCCCTATTTCTTTGCACTTATTCTATAAACGAAACACTCAATGAATTTAAATGTGAATCTCACTCTGTTGTAGAACTCGTCCTTCATTTCCCAGAGCATATGTTCCACCATATATTTTAACAATTCAATTGGTTAGATCAAAAAGTAAATTAAGAGCGGAGTTGAAAAACTATCACAATGTATTTTATATTTTAACATTATCACATCCAAATTATCTCTTCATTTCACTATATCTCAGAGTAGAGAGAAAGATAAAAGAAACTACTCAGACTTCATGAGAAAGATACAACAAAACACAAATTTCACATATTAAAAAAGTTCATACAATCTATGCCTTTCGTACGGAATTGGGCAGATCCCGCTCCTAACTATCAGGGAGGGATAGGTGGAAGGGGCCGGGCCTATCATAGAGGGTTGTAGAAAGCCACATCTTTTCATTTGACGTTCCGTGGTGCCCAATTTTATCGACGAATTCAACGAGCTGATCTGCTTTGATATAGGAGAAAGCCCAGTCAGCCAACTTTTCGGTGCACTTCACGTGACCTACAACTTATCGCTTTTTGAGACTTCCTTTACCCACATCTCTATGTGCCCGCAGCACTTCCATATGACCTTATCTGAAACTCTTTCTCAAAGTAAATCCCTTATGACATCTCTTAGGAAATATAGGAAGAACAAATCTCTCATTTCTCTCTCTCTCCAACACTCTTAGAGAAGAATTCACACTTAAAATCACCACGAAAACTCAAAACTATAAGAAAAAAATAAATGACTAATGAACTCTTAGGAAAGCGGTTGAAGGGTGCGAAGGGGCGCGAAGGGGGGCGAAGGGGGTCTTTCTTGATCAATTTCGGCTCTAAATAGAGCATAAGGTCGGTTTTCCAATAGGTGCATCCAAAAGTTTTTTAAAAAAATCTAAATTTGTCGAATCTTCTAGAAATAGGGTCTGCACTGGCACTAGCTTCGCGACCATTGAATTAGACCGCGCTTTCTGTGAAATGGCGTCGTTGGGGCTGAACTTTTCTTCAAAAATTTCTTTTTGACTTTAAATTTCATCATTTTTAGTTTTTTTTTTGTTTCAAGTCCTAAAAATCAATAACCTGCGAAAAAACATGAAAAATACATTACTTTAAAGTGCAATATCACCAAAAAATGCATATAAAATGTGTCTAAAAATACATATATTTTTTGTGAATCAAAATCCCCCAGACTTAAATGTTACTTGTCCTCAAGTAACTCTTTTGATACATAAAAATATGACTCATGAAAGAATTTAAATTCTAGATTTTCATATTGTAGTCCACTAAATACAATAGTATAACTTAAGAAAAATGTAAAATAACTCCAGTTAATACTAAAGATTTAAGAATATCTAGCAGTCAAGTATAAGATTTTTGATTCTCTATTCTTTTTTAAGGAAAATTGTAAATTATATATCTAAAGCCACTTAGAATATCCATATGAAAAAAAACTTTATGAAACTTTATTAGTACATAAGCTAATATTGAAGTATAAGTTTAGAAAATGTAGTCAAGTCTTCTTGTTTAAGTTGATTCAAGTGAAGTAAATTTTTTATTAGACATCTTTTCAAGCTTCTCCTCACATCTTTTTATTTTATTTTATTTTCTTTTCTTTTTCAGGATCATTTTAAATCAATTTTCTTTTCTTGTCTTTTTTTTTTATGCGAGGATTACTATATCTCGATAGCCTTTAATGATTTTGAACTTTACTATTCTCTTCTTAAAGTTAAAAACTTTTCACATTTCTTCACTTTATAAATTTATATTAGCTTTAAAAATTTTTTGCATAAAGTTTTATTCTTTTCTTCTTACATGAATTTCTAAGATTTTTAATACTTAAAAAAATACAAATTTCTTTACTTACAATAGAAAAACATAGTCTTATTCTATCATGCCAAATATCTTAATATTTAAAATTAACCTTTGTCATTGAAAATTTTCACTTAAGTTTACTATAAATTAGAAACACAAATATAATTATGTAATGTTACACTCTTTAAAATATTTTTAAAATATAGCTAATTGAGGAAAATAAAATCAAGTTTCTTTTCTTTAAAAAGTAAATTTTCTTTCCCCCCAAACTTAAATTTTTAAAAGATTTAACATGAAAAATTGAAAAAATAAAGGGTGAAAGAAAACATTTAATACATAAAAGAAAGACTTACCTGTTGAAGGTTCTGATATTGAAACTTAACTCTGAAATTTTGCAGGTGCTAATATGAAAAGCTACAAGACTTAAAACATTAAATAACACATAATACATATAAAAATTTGTTGAGAAAGAGTTAACTACAAATACATTAAAAAATTAGTAAAAACTAACAACAGTAATAGAATGATTTCCGATGTAAAAACAGTTTCATAAATCTACTTTTCACAATACAACATAATATTTAAAATAAAGTGTCACATTCTAAAAACAAACAGTTACAACAATAAAGTACAACCAAACATAAACTAAACAAAAATCAAACTAAAACATCACCAATCATCATCATCTTCTTCTTCCACATCCAAATTTTGCTGCTGATATGGGGTAAAAATAGGGTGAGTAGGAAATTGAACTGAGTGGTCACCTCTCACGTATCTGACCTTCGCATCATCATAAGCAACATCATATTTGAACTATTTTCTAGTCAAATAATCATTGTGTGCGTTTCTGGCCTCCATATTTTTCATTTTACTTTCCATTCTCAAGATATCTCCCTATTTGATCATTATCTGCTCCATAAGCTCTTGGAGAGTAGGGGTACTAGAAGTAGTGGTACTTGAAGTAGAAAGAATATCCTTACTCCTACGTCCAGATCTCCATCTAACATGAGATTCGTAAGTTTTAATATTGGCAAACCCAATAGGTTTTAGAGGTTCAATCATCTCATCATCCATTCTAAAATCAGCTCTTGCTTGTTCATATAGTGTGAAGATCAGGGCAGGGTGTGCTAAACCACTAGTAGTCTCTCCCAAAGCAATAGAGCGAGTGTTTCTATAAACAATTATGCTTACATCTATCCTTCTCATTTGCTGGATACAGAAGTTCAAGATATCTCTATCTTTTGTAACCTCACTATGATGATTTGTTGGTATCATTCTACCGGAAATAAAGTAGTGTCAGGTCTTAGATACTACATTTAACATAGAAAGAGGAAAGTTTACCTTAACATCTTTTTTCACCTTCCAAGCTTCTCTTCCATCAGTAAGAAAAGAAATAACTTCATCTAAGACCTCATTTGTAGCAGAAAATGATTTCTACTGGCAGCTATACGCATCCTCTAACTGATAAAATTCATTAATTTTACTTGGAGTAAATTCTACCATTTTCCCACGAACAAATACGTAGTCTTCAGAAGTTTCTTTAAAGTTGGCATAAAACTCCATCACTACACCAATAATAGCCTTGACAGTAAAGTAACAAAAATTCTCCCGCTATCGAGCACTGATTAATCTTTTGACTTTTCTACCCGATTTTTTAAATTCTCGATCCGAATTTGCTTTCTTAGTTGCAAGTAGACTATTGAAACAAATGTTAGCTTTGTAGTTGACAAATTTTTTATCATCAAAATCTACCTTTCTCTTTCCCTTGTTCTTTCTCGGTGCCATGGTAATCTAAGAAAATTTGATAAAATTCAAATAAATTCCCAAAAGTTCCGAAAATCACAACGTGGAATGGTTTAAACTTAAATATACTGAGTAAGAGTTCTTCACCAAAGAATTTTCTCAAAATCTTCTAAAAGTTTAAAAATTTTGGATCTCGACAATGTAAGATAAATTCTTGGTGAAAATAAAAAATTTTGAGTTCAAAGTATAGCTCTTACCTAGAGAAGATGAAATCCGAACTTCCTGTGCCTTAAAATCACCTCAAACCAAGCAATAGTAAGCCCTAAGTGCAAAAACCGGAGGTTGAAGGTGACCAAAGGGTAAAAATGGTGTTTTTACTGTGCAAATCGCGAATTTTAAGGGATTTGGGTGGTTTTCGGGTCGAGGGCGCTGTCGGCGCCCATGCCGGCGCCATCGACGCTAGTGGCCAAAAATTCACTTTTTTTATTTTCACAATTTTCAACTTTCTTTCAATTCACTCCAAAGTTTATTTAGTCTTTTTGAACATTAATTTTCATCACTCTATTTAGTCTTTTTGAACATTAATTTTCATCTTAAAATAATTCATAAAGAATACCAAACTAACTTTTATATATAAAAATATACTTTTTACAAATACATTTTTTTAATCACACTTTAACATACATAAAACAAACTAAATTATAATTCAACGTCGAAATCAAGCCACAACACTAAAATGCTAACACAAAACTATACACATAATCAAAATTAATAGAGTTCTAAAACAAAGTAAAGTCAAGTAAATTAAATCCATACAATCACATTAAAAACATAATTACTTTAAAATAGTAGAGAGTCCAACTTCTTCAATTTTTCTGCTTCATTTTCAGTACTTTCTCCTCCTCTAATATCTCCCATAGAGTGGTCATGGATGTAATTTACAATCAATCTATTTTTCTTGAAAATAGTAGAGAGTCAAAATTATATAAGGGTCGGTAGGGGAATCGATCTGTCTAGTTTTTATCAATCAATCCATTTTTCTTGAACATCTGCGCTAATCCTGCTTTAATTTTTTCAGTATGATCAAAGTTCTTCTTCATCCTCCAATCTATGTAATAGAAAATGTAGTTAAGATTTCCTATTGCATTCATAATACTCTGAAGTTTTCTTTCTATTTTCTTAATTTTTCTTCTCCAAAGCTATTGAAGTTTCAACTGTTTGTAGCATTAATAGTGTTGAAGCATGTGATGATGATCTAAGATAACATCTAATGCTTCATTCCCATTCCCAATATAATTGTCATCAATATGAATCATGGGCTCCCAAAATAATAATACTTTCTCCCAACTTTCATATGACACTTGAGATTGACTACATAGTAAGAAAATTGTGGAAGGATGCCCCAGTTCATATATTGACCCATTCATAATAATACCCATAATAGATTTGAAAATTATCGATCCCACATCAATGGGCTTTTTCATTTAAATGCATTAGTTTAAAATGACACTTTTTCTTATAACTCTACTAATCTTCATGGTAGGGAGTAATTTTATAGATATGAAGAAATGCCAATGTTTTGATATTGGATTAAGCAGTGAAGCGGAGAAACTAACGTATCCCTCATCTCTGATTTTCTAATCATCATTTTCATCAATCAGAAAGTTATATACATCTTGCATCATCTCTCTCGTTGGAATAAAATTCGTATAATAATATATTAGAACGCTTTCTATCATATACAAATCATTAATTCGAGCCGGAGTAAATGGTTCAGCTTTACGTCGAACGAAGACGACTCCTTGGGCAATTTCATGTAAGTTAGCATAGAATTCCTTTACTACTGGTACAACAAATGCAGCGGTAGTTAACATATAACTTCCCAAAGTCTCTGTACAATGATGTTCTCAATCTGTGAACTTGGATTACTCAATCCATGACTGACAAAGCCTCTCTCCTTGATAAGTTTATTCGTAAGGACTTTGTCGTATAATCTCTACGCGTCAAAACTGATAAACTTTCTTCTATTGAAAACTCCATGCTTTGAAGTATTTCTAGAATTGGAAGCCATAAATTTCGAAATTTGAAAGTTTATGGTCGTTCAAGACAGTTTTTAGGCCTTGAAAAACACTTATCGACGGTTATTTAGTAGTGCAATCCCGCCAAAGTCCGCCACATTCGTCCTGAACTTGCGAAACTGCTTGAGATGCCGTTGGAGCTCCCGATGGCGTTGTCGGCGCCATGGTCCGTGCAGACGGGCGCTAGAGGCTAAAATTGCGTCTCTTATTTTTTTGTTCAATTCGATTTCAAATTTTTCCTTCAATACCAATATTTGACTTAATTTTTGATATATAAAATTGTGTAGGATTAAAAAATTTTATTATTTCCTAAAAACACTTATTAAACAAAATAGTTATATATAAATTTATATATGGGTTGCCTCCACAAAACGTTTGGTTTAACATCGTCAGCCCGACGTACCATTATTTAACCAGGATGACTTAACATCAAAATTTCTTTAAATTGTGGTATGTGTCCTTTATAATATTGTTTCAATCGATGTCCATTAACTTTAAATATTTTTCCAGTTTTAGGATTTTTAATAACGACAGTTCTATAATGATACATTTTGAATCACATAACCATCTGGATTTCAACTTTTCTGGAAATAATCTCAATCTTGTATTATATAATAAAACTTCTTCTCTAGGTTTAAGCATATTTTTAATAATCTTCCGATCATGCCATATTTTCATTTTCTCTTTATAAATTTTTGCATTATTATATGTTTTATTTTTAATCTCCTCAAGTTCATTGACTTGCAATAATTTTTTCTCACCAGCATCTTTTAAATTAAAATTAAATTTCTTAATAGCCCAAAATGCTTTATGCTACAATTCTATTAGTAAGTGGCATGTTTTTTTCAAAATAAGTTTATATCGGGACATTCTTATATGAGTCTTATAAGCAGTTTTGTATTCTCATAATGCAATATCTAATCTAGCAGACCAATCCAATTTATAGAGATTTACAACTTTTATCTAAAATTTATTTTATTTCACGATTTGATATATCTGCTAGACCGCCGGTCTGAGGATGATAAACAANAAACTAAATCAAAATTTGAAAAATCACATTTTCTCCTCTGATATCTTAACTGACCCATGAGTGAGGTAAAATAAAAATTCCAAAGTCATTTGAACTAAATTTGACAAATTATGGAGTGATGAGTGGGGCAAAAAAATGTAATTTTAAAAATTTGGCCTTAATTAACATTTAGGCTTAAATCAAAAAGGGAAATGGGTAACCTTTTGATCCTAATGAATGTATTTAGATTATTTAAACAAAAGGGATTAATTTGTAAAAACCAACCTAACTTTTCTTAATTAAAAGGATAAATTTGCAATTTCCTTAAATTATTAAAATTTGGAAGTCTAGTCAATTAAATGATCCTAGACTTAGGGGTATGATTTTGGGTGTCAATAACTCACTAATTTAACACTCGTATTTGATGTTCAAATGACTTTAGAAAATGAATCATCATCACTTAAAATTCACTCTCTTTCAAGATATATAACTAAGATATCTACCAAAATCTTAAGGGCTTAGTAGTGATCTAGGCTAAATCAAATCAAATTAAATGGGGATTAGAAAAAAGAACATAATTGAAAATTGAACATCTTTCAAACACTACAAGCCTAAATCAAAAGTTTGGCTAAGTGCCTTAATGACACTAACTTGCCCCATTAAGGGTCTTCACCCATATAATTCTCAAATTGAATTACGAGTGATAATTACCCTACTCTTTGGGATAATTGAAACATCAATGTTAACTGAGCATTAAAGGTATTTACAGGATGGGTTATTAAGCAACATAATAAGCTTAAAAGAGCTCGTGACTTTTTATCAGGCGGTGAGAGAGCAGCATGGACCTGCTTCTTTCTCTAGATCTGTTGGATACCTCGGAGGTCGACAAAACTTAATATGTTTTGCTTAAAAAAATCATCCTTAATCAAATTAAAAAGGACTCATCAAGATATGACTTAGGTAGGTCACCAAAAATTTACTTTCCTATTTCATATAAAATGCCCTAACATGCATTTTGAGTTTCAGGTAGTGGAACGGGAAGACTCGTCAAGTACGCTTTTTATAGTTTACAATGCTATCTATCTTGTACTTTCATACTGTGCTTTTTATGCTTATAAAACTTTCATGCTAAACAACGATGTCACCCTGCATGAAAACTAAAACTGCTAGGATAGTCACAAAACCAAAACCAAAACCAAAATTAAAATCAACTAAGAAAATCACCTCCACAACATTCAAAATATAAAACAACTCAAAATTTGATCGCAAACATCCCGAAAACAACAACTTGAACTAAATTAAGACGTCTCTATCGGATGATCGGGGATTCCTCAGAGGAGGTAAGCTATGGTTGCTAATGAGGCTTCCCACGGTCTAAATGAAAGTATGGAACTCATTAAGTTAGTTTAGTAAATTCATTTGGACTAAGAAAATCTAATAGAAAATAGTGGTGCGAGAACGATGGAACCGTAGGATCCTAATCATTGTCGCTCTAATCAAACTTAACATCCCCTATAAAATTTAAAAAACTACAACCACAGGGCCACCTGATTTGAAATCATGACCCGACACACTAGAAAACTTTAACTCGCCACGACGAGGAGCTTGGAGCTAGCATGGTAGGCAATACGACCATCTTTAATAACAAAACCTGTCTTCCCCAGCTAAACCAATCTTCCTTCCATGAACTTAAACAATAAAACCACCGGACTTCAAGATTGCTTGCTTATGGAACATAAATCCTTATCTTATCTTTAGGCTTTTGCATAGCCTTGATATACAATATAAGCCCTAACTAGTCTTAGGATTTCGAGGTTGTCGTCCGTCACGACCTAAATCCTTACATCTTTTAGGATATTTGTGTGATCGTTTTGCATGAATGTAAGACCTAACTAATAAAATTGGTAGGATGAAATACCTAAATATTTCTCCTTAAAACTGAAGCCAAACATTAGGATAGCTTGGGAAGTCAGCGAGGTTCTCCCCCAGATCTGTGACATCCCTTAGTTCTTCCTCCTTTGGACTCTACAACAAAATGTTCCAAATTTGAACCATTCCCCTTTCACACCTCTACGTTCGATCTCGTTAAAAAGTCTTATCCTTTTGAACTCCTTGAAGATAATATTTCCTAATTTTTATTGAGAGTTTTCTTAGGTGACTTGGGTCATTTAAGCTGTAATTAACTATAGGGGCTTGCCCTTATAGGAAGCTTGTCCTTTTTAATTCTTCATATTAAATCTTAGAATTTGTTGACAAATAAAACAGTTTCACAGACCTAACGGATGTCATATATTTCTTAGTTTTTTTGATCGAGCCTCATCCTCAAGTCTTATGTTTATCCTTCAGGATAGATACAGGGTTTGAGGTATAGTGCTCTTTTATTTAAATTTTGAAAAATATAGGGTTAGTTTGATTTCATGTTTTTATAAACTATATATATGTAAATTAAAACTTCCTTCTGAAGTGGGTGACGGGATTTCGATTCTGGTGACCGACAGCTTCTTACAGGCAACTCCTCCAAAAAAAAATAGTGCCGACAAATCACCTCTCGGCGATTATTGAGGAGCGAAATCTCGCCAAAGTCCACCAAATTTGCTCTACATGTGCAAAACTGCTCAGAACGCCGTCGACGCTCCCGATGGCACTGTTGGTGCCATGGTCTATTAGGTGAGCGCCATCGACGCCTATTCTGGCGCCGTCAGCGCTAGAGGACAAATTCAGATTTTTTAATTTTTTGTTCAATTCAATTTCAAATTTTCCTCCAATACCAATATTTGTCTTAATTTTTTATAGATAAAATTGTGTAGGATTCAAAAATACTATTATTTCCTAATACATAAATACACTTATTAAATAAAATTATAATATATAGATATATAGATTTATATATGGGTTGCCTCCCACAAAGCGCCTGGTTTAACGTAGTCAGCCCGACGTACCAATATTTAGTTAGGTTGACTTGACATTAAAATTTCCTTAAATTATGATATGTGTCCTTCATAATAATGTTTCAATTGATGCCCATTAACTTTAAATATATTTCTAATTTTAAGATCTTTAATAACAACAGTTCTATAATGATATACTTTAATCACTTTAAATGGTCCTAACCATCTGAATTTAAGTTTTCCTGGAAATAATCTCAATCTTGTATTATAAAATAGAACTTCTTGTCCAAATTCAAACTTCTTCTTAATAATCTTTCAATCATGTCATATTTTTATTTTCTTTTTATTGATTTTTGTATTATCATATGCTTCATTTCTAATCTCCTCAAGTTAATTGAGTTGCAATAATCTTTTATCACCAGGATCTTTTATATTAAAATTAATTCCTTAATAGCCCAAAATGTTTTATGCTCCGATTCTACTGGTAAATGACATGTTTTACAAAATTAATTCTATATGGGGACATTCCTTTAAGTGTTTTATAAGCCGTTATCTATTCCCATAATGTAGTATCTAATCTAGCAGACCAATCTAATTTATAGGGATTTATAGCTTTTTTAAAAATTTGTTTTTTTCAGGATTTGATATTTCTGCTAGACCGCTAGCCTAAGGATGATATACAATAGAGAATCTATGTATAATATCATATTTTTTAATTAATTTTTCAATTCTCTTNATAGAGAATCTATGCATAATATCATATTTTTTAATCAATATCTCGATTCTCTTATTCCTAAAATGAGATCCTTCATCTGTAATAGTTACTCTCGACATTTCATATCTTGTAAAAATATTTTTATTTAAAAATTTAGAAACACTTCGAGCATCACATTTAGATACAACAGTTTCAATCCATTTAGATATATAATCAACAACAAGTAATATATATAAATTTCTAAATGATGACATAAATGTTTCAATAAAATCTAATCCCCATACATAAAAAATTTCAACTTCCAATGTGTAATTTAGAGACATTTCATTTCTTCTAGAAATATTTTCTACTCACTAACATCGATCATATGTTTTAATATATTCACTAGCATCTCTAAAATGAATAAGCCAATAAAATGCAGCTTGCAAAATTTTATATTTTGTTCTATTTGTTCTAAAATGTCTTCCGAATTCAGAATCATGATATGTTTCAATTATTTGTTGAGCTTCTTCATAATGCACACACCTTCTAATTATTAGATTTTTATATTGTGTATATAAATATGGGTCATTCCAAAAACATAATTATGAATCATATATAAATTTCTTTAATTATTGATTCTTTATATCTGGTGGTAGAATATCACTTAAAACATAATTTATTATATCGGCATACCATGGTATATTCATTTCATCATTATTATATAATTGTTCATTAGAGAAATTTTCTAAAATTTCATTTGTATAATTAGTTAATATTTCTTTTTGTAGTTTAGATAAATGAGCAACTATTTGATTATCATCTCTCTTTCTATCAATTATAATAAAATCGAACTCTTGCAATAGAAGTATCCATCTAATTAATCTTGGTTTAACGTCCTTCTTTTGCATCAAGTATGTGATAACAGAATTATCTATATGACTATACATTTGGTTTCAATCAAATAATGTCTAAATTTATCAAAAGCATAGACAATAACTAATTAATTTGAGCATCATTTAGAGTTTTACTAGCATAATATATTACTTTAACAACTTTGTTGTGCCTTTGTCTTAAAACAGCTTCAATAACATAATCACTAACATCGCACATTATTTCAAATGGTTTCTCCTAATCAGTTAGAACTATTATAGGTGCAGTGATTAATTTTTCTTTCAACAGTTCAAATGCTTTTATGCATTCCTAATTAAAATCAAATTTTGTTTCTTTTTCTAAAAGTTGGCATAATGGTTTAGTTATTTTTGAAACTTTTTTTATGTAACGCCTGTAGGAACCAACATGTCTTAAAAAACTTCTCTCTTCTTTAATCGTAGTAGGAGGCGGTAATTTTTCAATAATTTAAATTTTTGTAGGATTTACTTCCATGCAATTTTCAGAAATTTTATGTACTAATATAATTCCTTCTGTAACTATAAATTAATATTTTTCCTAATTTAGTACTAGGTTGATTTTTTCACATAATTCCATAATTTTTTCTAAATTATTTAAATATAATTCAAATGAAGTCCCGAATACAAATAAATCATTCATAATACTTTCATTTCATGTTCAATCAAATTACTAAAAATTGACATCATACATGTTTGAAATGTCGCAGGTACATTGCATAGTTCAAAAGACATTCTACGAAAAACAAATATTCCATAAGGACTTGTAAATGTTGTTTTCTCTTGATCTTCAGGAGCAATTGGAATTTGATGATACCAGGTATGTCCATCTAAAAAGCAGTAATATTTGTTTCCAACCAATCTATCCAACATTTGGTCTAGAAAGGATAAAAAAAGTGGTCTTTCTTAGTGGTCATATTTAATTTTTTATAGTCTATACAAATTCGCCAAACAATAACTTGTCTAATTAAAATTAATTCATTTTTCTTATTTACTTCAACGGTCACTCCACATTTCTTTGGAACACAGTGAATTGAACTCACTTAAGCACCGTCTGAAATATAATATATAATTATAGCATCTAACAATTTTAGATTTCTTTTTAAAAATTTCTTTCATTATTGAGTTTAATCTTCTCTGAGGATCAGCTTTAAGTTCTTATTGTTCATCTAATAGAATCTTGTGCATACAAATTGAAGAACTAATTCCTTTAATATCTGTTAAAGTCCATTCAAAAGCATTTTTATATCTTTTCAACATTTCTATTAATTTTTGTTCTTCAATTCCAGTTAATTAAAAAGATACAATAACGAACAATATAGATGAATCTTCACACATATTTATATTGGACAGATAATACTTTCAATTCAAGTTCAGGTGGTTTAATACTTAAAGAAATAAGATTTTTATTATCATTTTTCAATAAATCTAAAGTTTCAAATTTGTCCTGAATATAATCTAATTTTTCTTCTTTTATTTCGTTCTCATTCTCACAAAATTCTTCTTGCCTTAATTTTTCTTTAAACACTTTCTTAAATTGCTCATTACTTAGAAAATCAATAACTTCCATCCTAAAACATTCATTATTTTTTTTTCAGGATATTTAATAGCTTTTACAATATTAAATGTTACTTCTTGATCATTAACTCTCATTATTAATTCTCGTTTTTGCACATCTATCACTGCTCTCCCTGTTGTAAGAAATGGTCACCCCAAAATAATAGAAATCTCTTTATCTTTCTCCATATTTGATACTATAAAGTCTACAAGAAAAATAAATTTATCCACTTTTAGTAATACATTTTTTATAACTCCTTTATGATGAGTTATTGATCGATCAACTAACTGAAGAGTTACAGTAGTAAGAGAAATCTCTCTCAAATCTAAATGTTTAAAAATTGATAGCGGCATAAGATTGATACTCACTCCTAAATCACATAAGATTTTTTCAAAAACCTTTTCATCAATTGCACATGGTATAGTAAAACTACCAGGATCTTTTAACTTTTCAGGAAGTTTTTTCTGCATAATAGCGCTACACTCTTCATTGAGTGCAATGGTCCCATGATCTGCAAACTTCCTTTTCTTGTTTATTATATTTTTCATAAATTTCACATAACTTGACATTTGTTCCAAAGCCTCAATGAAATAAATTTTTATCGTTAACTTTTTAAGGATTTCCAAAAATTTGGTAAATTGTTTGTTTTTATTCTTCTGCTTTAATCGTTGAGGAAACGAAAGTAGTGGTTTTTCCAGATAAACTTGTATTTGCTCATTTTTATTATGGTCGCTTTCAATCTATTCCTTCTCCTCAACTTCAGTTTCTCTTTGGATTCTTGTTTCAACTTTTTTTCCACTTTGTAATTGAATATCTTTAATTTGCTCCTTATTTTGATATTTTGGATTAACTTCTACAGTACTCGAAAGATTTCATGAAGGTCTGTTACTAAGTGTAGTAGCAATATGTCCTATTTGATTTTCAATATTTCTAATAACAGCTCATTGATTTTGTATTTGATTTCTCATATTCAGCATTACTTCTTCCATCACCAACTTCTTTTCCTTAGCTTGTGGGTTAGGCTTAGAGTTAAATCCAGGAGGATAATAAGGTCGATAATTAAGATTTCCTTGTTTGTTTAAATTTCTTGAGGGGTTCACTGAATTGTTATAACTATTCCAACTAAAATTAGGGTGATTTTTTCATCCAGGGTTGTAATAATTAGAATATGGATTGTTATTTCGATTATTTATAACATTCAAAGTTTCATAAGATGATTGAGTATCAATTATCTATTCTAGCTAATTTTCCTCTAATAATGGTGGTATTTGAGAATATATTACTCCAATTTGATCAATCTTCGATATAACAACAATTTGAGATGCTAAAATAGACATTGCATCAGAGTCATGAATACTAGCTGCTCTCTTAGGATTTACCCGTTCAGAGAGTCATTGAAAAATGTTAGTAGTTATTTCTTCTATTAAAAAGTATGCTTCATCAAAACGTTTTGACATTAGTGATCCTCCTGTAGCAGCATCTATAATAAATCTAAGTGATCATACTATTCCATTGTAAAAAGTTTAAATTATTAACCAATCTGGTAAAATATGGTGTGGACATTTTCTAAGGAGATTCTTAAATCTTTCTCAGGCTTCATATATCGATTCTCATTCAAACTGACAAAAAAATGTAATATCATTTCTAAGCTTAATAGTTTTCGAGGGTGAAAAATATCTCATCAAGCCTAAGAGAATTTTGCATATTACATTAGAATAGTCTAGTTTCTATAGAGTTCTATGTTATTCTTTTATATGCATACATATCTCTAGATCTTTCTAGGTTATTCTTGAGTTACACTTGAAACTTTTTCTTCTAACATTCTCTAGAATGTGGTTTATCCTTATAGAGTCTCTTGGATTATTCTCCTTTTTTTGTAGTTTTCTCTAGAATATTCTTTTCTTATGACAAGAAGGATGTGGCTCACTCTTTCTTGAGATAAAGGTGCATGATAACACACTCAACAAAACCGACGCTTAAGCGCCTACATGTGGGAAAATACAGAGAAGGGGACACCTTTGTGCCCCATTGGTTGTTGCGAGTCGGCTTGGGGCTTGAAATTAATCAAGATGGGAACCGATAGTAATTTTGATATTCATTTTTTATAAATAATATTTTACAAATTCAAGGGTCCAGTAATCAATTTAAATAAGTAATATATTTAAAATTACTTCATTACTGATTGTCCGTATCTTCGATAATTGTTTTCCTTTCTACCCCTCATCTTTTAATCTCTTAATTAATCTGAAAAGTTAGTTTAAAATAATGATGAGCTAAATAGAGTGTGGGAAGATGAGGCTTGTAATGTCACTAAATAGAGTCTTTTATTGACATTATAATAATATGAGTGTGGGAAGATGATTTCCATATACCATAATATATATTATTAATTTTGATTATGTAGGCTCTATTTAGTGCAGCTGCAGCTTCTCAGCTTTTCAGCTCCAGCTGTACTGTCCCATGAAGTTGCTACGGGGAAGCTGCTTCGGGGAATTTGACTGTCTGTTTGGTGCACCTGTATGAAAAGAGCTGTAGGTCAGCTCTTTCTGGAAGAATGTCCATGCTACCCCTGTTTGGTAAAACTGTTTAAAAATGAACTGTGATTGTGATATTTTTGATACTTCTGAAGCAGAATCAAAGAGGTGTGATAGCTTGTGGCCTAAAGCAATAGCTCTGTATTATATTAATAATCATAGATTTATATGATATATTATTAAGTATTTGTGGGGGAGAAGCATAAATTAATTTTTCATGTATCTTTTTTTTCTTAGAATTCCAACTACCTGTAAGCTTAGTTATTGGAAATCAAAATAGAATTCCAACCATCTGTAGCATTTTTAAATACAATAAATTAAGTAAAAAAATGAAAATTAAATTTATAAGTTTATTTGAAAAAAAATAATTTTCATCTCCTTTAAACTGTACTAAGAAAAAGTGCTTGAAAAATAATTCCAAAAGTTTAAACCTTGGAAAGTAACCCTATCAGAACAAGTAGTGCATCTTTTTATAGTAGAATTGCAAAAGAAATCACAATTGAAACTGAATTTTTCTATATATTATTGCTTATATTATTTTCTTCAAGAGTAGCTCTCATAAAAATGCTTAACCGCATTCAAATCCTCATTTATGTACATCTGGAGAAGGTGAGGCTTGATGCTTATGGATTGTAGAGTAGTAGATGTGGATGGCTTGGACATCAGGCGAAGTGGAGAAGAAAACAGAGCAGGAGTGTTGTATCGTGAGGGTTCGGTCTCCCAGGTGATGGTTTTGGGTGAAAATGAGAGGAGATCGGGACATAGAAGAGGGAGTGAAGTAGATTACCCTGGAAAAAGATGAGGCTTCACGCAACAGTGGAAGATGCGTCTCCTTCAGCGACGGTGGAAGAAGGAAGCGGCACATCGCGAAATGATCGATAACATCGGACGGGCGGGGCGAAGGGGAAAATAGTAGATCGGTAACGTGGACCATGATGTCCATCCCGCAGCCCCGCTTTTGGTCTAATTTGCAGCGGGTGGCCACGAACGCTGCATTTAAATGAAAAAAAAAACGATTTGGGGTCGCACCGCGCAGAGAGGCCCTTAAACTTCGGCGAAAACTCATGATTTTTATCTCCTCTGTGCACGGGCTAACTTCTCTACGTGCGTGTGCTGCCCGACTTCCTCCTTCACACGAGCTCTCGTCTGCTAGAGGTTCCGCTCCCTCCTTCCTCGCTTGTCCTTCGCAGCGGACTTCTCCAAGCTCAACAAAACTTCTCCTTCGTCTTCCTCTTCGACTCGACTGGACAGTAGTGTGATCCTCTGCTCCAGAGCTTGGATTCGGCTCTCTCATATGAGCTTCTTCCTCTTCATGGTACCAACACTACCTCCTCCTCCGCTCGACAGAGATGCCGCCTCTGCCCTAACCCTCGCATCTTCCTCCTCTCCTTCACACCGCCCACAAGTAAGTCGGTATTTGATTTATATAGACGAAATCATCTCCTAAACTTCCTACCTCTCGTATTCTCTCCCCTCTGTTGATTTTATCCGACTCATCGTTTCTCCTTCTATTGTTCTTTGTTTTTCTCATATAACCGAAGCGGGACCATTATATTGGCCGCCTAAGCTCCTAGTTTTGAGTGCTCAACAGAGAGATGGGCGCCTTTGTGCTCCTTTGGGCGCTCGAGCACCCAATTTGGAGCGCTATTTGTGAAACCGACACTCAAGCGCAACTTGGGCGCTCTAGTGCACATGATGTTGGGCCTGATCCTTTCCTTTCTTGAGAGACGGCCGCTCAGTGCAGTTATTACGATTATTTGGTTTTGAAGTCCCAAATTTAAGGCCACGAATTGTATTTCTTCGGTGCGTGAAGTTTCTGCAAGTTAGAGTGTTCTTCGATAGAAATTTCGGGATGATGAGAAGTGTTGGAGAGAAAAACTTTCACAATTTCGACTGCCGCTTCTTGAGTCAGATTAGAAGGAAGAGTTTGAACGGTTTTGTAAGTTTTCTTGTGTGTATAGAGGAAACTGGCGTGAGTTCGCTATAAAAACTTTTTGAATTTCATAATGAATTTTTTTGAAAGTGTGGCTCTGTAGTTTTTTCCATTTAGAATTTGTTTTGGTTTTCTCGAATCTTGTGCGATCCTATTATTTTATGGTATGATTTAGTTCCTTATTGATCCTAAGCCCGGATAAAGTTGGGAATTGTCTCATTATTCCTACTGGCTCTCCCTCATGCTGTACAACTCTTATAGTCCTTTTCTCAGTCTTTCTTGCACGACTTTGCTTCCCTCTTCTCCAACTCTCTTATAAAGTTGAATTGACAATTGGTTAGTTCAGTTGAACCAACTTTTTCTTCACTAGGCAATGGCAACACATTTGTCTAATCTCCATGTTCTAGGTTATCCACTCTCTATATAAAGAGAAATTTGCCATGCTAAGATTCTCTTAAATTTTCCTGATGACCTAATGTCAGTCACTAAAATTTATAAGTCAATCTCGATAAAGAGATATTATGATGTAAAATGAAAGCCACTCTTACATAAACTAAGAGATTGAGTAATATAAGTTGTTACTGACATGAACTCTTCAATATCTTGGCTTTGATTGATGAGCACTTTAACTCCACACAAAAAATCCTTCACATGATTTTACAAGGAAGCATAGATTTTTTGTAACATTATTAGTTTATTTTCTACATGTTAGTGTTATTTAAAGTTCTACACATAAATAAACCTGAAAACAATTCACAAATTTCCCAGAAAGCCCTCTAAAAGCGTCCCAAAAAAAACCTTCAATGGCTAACAAAAAAATCCCCAAACAGCTAATCAAACTAGTTGTAATTGGCTTTGTCTGGTCATGCTAATGTTGGGAGATAAGATATACCAGTTGATGTGGTATATATGTAAATTAAACAGGAAAATGATCAATGAAGCGAAAAAATAGAACGAGAAAATTCACACAAGAAAATAGTAACACAGTGGAACACACAGATTTACGTGGTTCGACAAATTAACTACGTCCACGGAGTTGCAGATGATTTTATTACTTGAGGAATTTACACCAGTCGATCATCTCGACTTACAAGAGGAATCTCTCACTTTGTTGCTCTCTCTTCTTCTCTCTCTACACTCTGATACACCTAAGAAACTCTACACCGAGATTCACCGAAGAAGATAAACTTACAAGAGAAATAAACCCAATTTCTCTTATGACATGCCACCAAGAAGAAGCCAAGGGAGAACAATCTTCTTCTTCTTCTTATTTCTTCTTTCACTTGCACTTCTCTTTCTCTATCCCGAGGAAACCTTCCTCTATCTCGAGGAAATCGAAGAAGAATTCAAAAGTGGCTAAGCTCAATCTGAAGGAGAAACATGCTCTTCTTCCTTTCCTTTGAACCGCACACACACCCTTCAACCGTTCATCTGTTCGCGACTTAAAGGAGGCACGGGGGGTGCAACTCTTTGCGAATCGACGCCAAGCGGGACGTCGCAACGAACAGTGAACGACGCAGAAGCAGGAAACGATCATGACCTTTCGCGATCGAACGGGAGGCAGGATCGAGATCGGGATCAGACTCCAACGCTAACAACTAAGGGAGAAATTATTGCATACAGAGTACGCACGCAGAACTGTGTGCCTACTCCCTCCTAATAACCATTGAATAACGCCACGATTCTGTATTTCAGGGTTATTGAGAGGTTATTGAAAAATTATTGCGACATTAATTTCAATAATCTCTCAATAACCCCATAATAATGCCCCATTAACCTCCGTGGTTTCACTTTCATATTTTTTTCATTTGTTATTCGGGGTTCTGTGATGTTATTAGGGTATTAACTCAAATAATGCCGAAATAACCCTAAGGGTTATTATTTTTATTGCGAAAAATTATTGCGGTTTCACTTTCAATTTTGATGTTATTCTTAGAGTTATTATGAATTATTGGGGATTATGCACGTAGAGGTGCGTGTGTGCTCCGTATGCAATAATTTCCCCAGCGACCCTGATTATTGGGGAGTATGCATTTCTGGCCTGCTTTGACAGGCTTTGTTTTTGTGTGCCCTGGGGTAGCAGGCAAGGAAAGGGATGTAAATAATGTAAAGATCTATGCATAGCATAATTTAATAAATATAGAAGCAATCTGTATATCAAATTTAAGTAAAGAGCTTAATGAACAAGATGGAATTTAAGACTTACATATTCTGTAAATATGACATAATTACATATATAACTTTTACTCGCAGTTAGTTAATCAAGTAAATTTATATTAACTTTAAAAAAATTATGAATCAATTAAATTTGAAAAAGTATGAAAAATCTAATTAAGGAGTTTTGGTGATGTGTATTTAAAGTAAGTCAGTAATTTTTGCTAGGTGATTAGTAACATAATTAGCGTGCAAAGCCTAATTAAATAAATTGAAAGCATATAACAAAAAAGTTTGGAATCAAATGACCCTAAACCACAAATGTGATCAAAATCATAAAATGAGCAATTAGGTATATGAATACAAAATAATTTAATAATTAAAGTCATTTTCATATAAAGAAAAATATGAATTAATTCAAATAAATTGAGATCCACCTCAAATAAATATCCAAAAATTATAGGATACCATTTCTAAGTTCTGAAATAAATTTGAATATAATAACTATTTTTATTATATGTTTATTTTCTTTGAGATTATAGATATAATTATACTTGATCAAAATGCATTGAATTGCAGGCATACAAACCCACTAAACTAAGCCTATAGACAGAAGATCCTCATTCTTCACTCCAAAGATTAACTTGTGAGAAAGCATTAAGCAATTCATTAGATGATATAAAAAAATGAGACGCATTTCACATGGGCTTATGAAGTCGACACCATATGATCGAAAATTGGGCGTTAAAATATAACAAGTTAAACTAAAAAATAAATGAATAGGTAATCAGAAGACTTCAAACTCGGGGAGTGTGGGACAAGAAGAGAGTAATAAATAGAAGGAAGATTTGCTTACTTGCCACCCAATGCTTATGTATTTACATATCTAAAACCTACACTTCAATTTTTAAATATCTGTCATCTTATGCATGAAAAGGTGTATTTCACTTCTTAAAAGTTAAAATAGTGGCCTTTTTTATGTGATATAGAAGCTTTGGGTGGTATAAATGTAAAATGTAGACTTTAGTTGTTAAATTTGTAGATACATAGTAATTGGGTTGTTTGTAAGTAAATGCTAAGCAAATGAAAGCCCGTAGAATGGAAATAGAGAAAGTTAAAAAAATACAAGTTTTTTGTATATATAACGGTAACCTTGCATTATTTCTTCATGTGTTCCTTATCAGCTGTAAAAGAGCCAACTAATTTACCCAAAACTCCTTTTCTCCATTTTGTTCTGAAGGACTGGTTGAGCACCTAACTGGAAAACAGAGTGTTCTAGGGTATCTGCGGTCCTCCTTCAATGGCTGAAAAAACAAGCATAATTTGGTAAGTTTTTATTTCTTCTTCTTCTTATTATTATTTTAATGGTTTAAAGGCACGAGTTTCAATCTTTTCTAACTCAGGGTGCTCTCCTAACTTGAACTTTTATGGCAAGCAATGCAAATTGTTTTTTTATCTCGAAGATTATCCAACACCTAAACTTCAATTTTTCATATATATGACACCTTACCAATGCATGAAATGGTGTATTTCACTATTCAAAAGTTAAAATAGTGGTATTTTTGATGTGATAAGAAAGATTTTAGTGGTTTAAATGTAAAATAGTAATGTTTAGATGTTAGGAATGCAAATACATCTGTATAAATGCCACTTCATTATTATTATTATACCTTTTTTTTTTTGCGTATGCTAAAATGATAAGTTCTTAATATTTTTTTGATGGCGATGGAAATAGAAAGTCTCTTTGGGAAGCATTTTAATTATCTAGTAACAATGTATATCATGTTCATTAATGCTATGCTATTTGGTTGAAAATTTATTCTAAAAAGTTGCTTGATGGCTTAAAAAACAAACTTTTGTAGATGCCAACTATTTTAGTGAGAAAATATTTTAGATGTTACTGCCAATATATTGAGATTCCTCTTAATTATAAATTTATATATTGGCATCTATCATTTAAAAAATTAAAATCGCGAACAAAGCTGCTACTTAGAAGGATAATTTGTTAGAACAAAAAAAATCACATTCAATTTCAAGAGAAATAAGCCATTGATTAGCGGAAGCGTACTATAGTCCATTAGATCGATTGCACAAGGTATGATCTTCTAATCTGCAGATTTTATAGTGTTTTTTAGTTTTTTGTTGATGGGATGCAACAAAAAGGATGTGTCTTTCTACAAATCGGGGACCATTACCTTTAAAAGTAACTAACAGACGGTTACAAAAAAAGTTTTGCGTAATTCTAATTTTGCCCCTTATCAAAATAGAATTTGCACTTATGGTATTCACACTATAATATCATGATAAATGTGTCCAAAGTCATAAGCTTAATTCTAAATTAGACCACAACAATTTTGACTTATTAAATGATGACCCAACACATTTATTAATTATATTGTAGTGCTAAAATTAATCCAACATAATTTTGCATCACATCGTTTGGACATTTTTTCTTGAGACAAGTTTCATACCAAAGCATTTTTCAACAGTAAATATATTATGGATGTGTTTGGATTTGGCTCTATAGACTTAGTACTGGCCTATATTTGATGTAATTATTGACTCATTGAACGTCTGTGCATTGTAGGAATCAATCAATTTAGTTAATAATTGTTTCAAATATTTTCACAATTCTGAATTCAAATTTCCTAAAAGAAAAAGGCAGTTATTTTCTTACGTACAACAAAATTTGTATATATTTATATATTCAACACTTAAAAGCTTTCATATTAATATGCTGAGCATGTATATCTTTAATATATTTTCTCATGCATATGTTTTTTCCTAAAATGAAATATATGTTTTCATGCATGTTTTTTATTTTATAAATTTAAGTAACAAAAATTAGGTGATGTAAATGTAAATATGCATGTGACTTTTTAAAAATAAAACAATAAAGTATTTCATAAATTATTAATATTAAAGAAAACTGTGCTAGCGGTGTTTTTTTTTTTTTGTTGTAAATTGTCAGTAATTTATTTAAGAGGGTGGAGCTTTGGGAAAAAAATTGCGTACGTCAAGGGGTATGCAGAGATGTGTACATAATATGGTACACAGAGTTTATACGGGAATTACAATGGGGTTATAACCGGTTGTACCTCCCATGTAACTCACGTGTAATCCCGCTGTAACCTTGTAATCTCAATGGATAAAATAAAAATGCGGGTTACAGTTGAGTTACACGAAAGTTACAAGTATGTTATAACACATTTGTAATCCTCATGTAACTCTTATATAACGTCCGTATATTCTATTATGTACACATCTCTGCATATTTTTTTGACGTAGGCAGATTTTACCCGTAGCTTTGAGGACAATTAAATAAATTGTATGTCTTATTTCAAAGTCATAATTATAGCCTGGTGGTATTCTCGGTTATTGGAAACATGGGAACAATAATTCGGAGAGACAATGGAAGTGACGTGACGTTCGGGCTGCGGGGAAACTCATCTCTCACAATAAAGCCTACAAACGTCTGAAGCATTTGGGAATCTCTTTCCATGCTCTGTTCCATTTCCACCAGGGAGTTGATGGTACCCAAATTTATGTGGAAAAAACATGCATATTAATTAGAAGTAATACAAAACTGTGGGTGTTTACCCCCATTTTTTGGGATTAATTGGTTTTCATTATTTGCATTGGATTAATTAAAGATCTTTCTTATTTTTTATTCTATTCTATTGGGGACAAGTGATGATATGTCGCTAGAGGTGGTGATATTTATTTTTAAAAATGTTTAAAATATGTAAATATTATTTTGAGCATTTTAAAAATAACTTTATATATTTTTTAAATAAATATTCAATGTTAAAATATGCATAAGTTCCTTACGTTCTTTCTTTTGTTTATCTCCTTCACAGTATATCCTAATCTTTCTAATTCTTCTTTTTTCTAGATCATCTATATGATATGAAAAAGAGTGTTACTCAAAAAAGGGAATTATATGATGATAGATAATCTGATGATTTCTTAAAAAAATAAAATAAAGAAAACGAATCAAAACATACTTATTTTTTTTAATTATGAGGTTTAAATCTTAGAGAAGTACAAAATCTGCACCGAGTCTCTGATGCGCAAGACTTATGAAATAACTTGCATATGTTCACACAACAACTAATCTTTTGGAATTAAATTTTCTTTTGGATTAGTTTATTTCAGTAAGGTTGCAAACTTATTGTTGCACTTTCGGGGTATATTAAGTTTTTTTTTAAGAGCTACAGATAACTCAGAATGAAAAGTGCATCCCTCCCACAGTGACATTTGAGCAGCATTCAGTAAATCGTAAAAAGTTTGAGCCTCCTGATTTGGTGTGTCTTCTTGCACTTGACTAAGGTAATGTAGCGTTGTCCCATTAAAGAAAATCTCTTCATATCTACGTGAGTGTAATCCAAGTGGAGGATCATAATTGGTTGAAGGAATTGAGTTGAAAGTTATAGGGTAAACCTCCTTATGCAAAGTCTAAATCTAGTATTCAGATTAAAACCTCTGACGATATAAATCATATCTTATTTTTTCTGGAATTTAGTGCATTTGATTCGTGTGTCCTTAGCATGAACATTGAAAATTATCCTCAGATAGGTATGATGGAATTTGTGAAGCTGCAACCACGAAAATCTCTACACCGTTCAAGAATTCGTCGGTGATCCATTTTTCTATATGGATAAATTTTATTGTACATTCATGATCTTGGTGTACGAATATCAATATTTACTTACAAAAATGAGTAAATGTGATTTAATATTAGTAGCTGACTTAATTGCATGTCTATAAAAAATGGTGATGAAAAAGTTAGAATCATTGAACGTTTTAGATAACTTAAACAATGTTAATCACTAGAAAATTGATTGATTTGAATTTTCGCTACGAGCTATGGCCAAAATTTTGGATCAAATTTCTTTCTATCAAACTCAAGTTCGGCTAGAAAGCAAAACATTAACAACTTACTGCTGTTAGGGCTACCGAAGGTCGATAATCAATCTAAAATTTTTTCAATTTTTTTTATCTAATTTTGTCTGGTACCATAGCTAAACCAAACATTGTACAAGTTTATTTCTTTCAAATTTTATTTTCTAAGTGAAAATACAATCATAAATCTATGCATTCTCGTCTCGGCAAACCCCAGAATTAAAATCGAAGCTAGATCATTAAAAGCCTACCAAGGTTGTTAGGGCTGTCGAAGATCGACAATCTATCTTATGTCTTTTTGAAATTTTGGATATAATATTTTCTGTTGCCATAGCCACACCAAACCTTACATGAGTTTATTTCTTTTGCATTTGATTTTCCAAGTGGAAAGCCAATCATTAATGTAAGCATTCATGTCTCCGCAAACCTTATAGATGATTAAATGCACACCTCAAAATATGTTCTTAGAAAGAAATTTTTCATATAATGTTAGAGTTTTCATTGTATCCACCAATGAGAAGTCTAATTTCTATTACCAAAATGAAAGATCACGTCGAAATCTAATTTGTCGGTTCCCAAATAGAAATTCACTTCAAAATCTAAATTTCAAAATGAGAATGAAAATTAGTTCTCGAAGTGAATTTCCAATTTTGAAACTCAAAAATTAGATTTCGAAATGAATTTCTATTTTGAGAATGAAAATTAGACTTTGCTAAGAAAAAAACAATGAATACTCTTTACATATTATGAAATATCTTCTTTTAAAAAAAATTTCGGAGGTGTTCAATTAATTGCATAGGAGGCTATGACGACGAGAATGACTAATTGTATGATTGAATTTACAGTGGAAATAAAATACAAAACAAATATATCTGTGAAAGGGTTGGAGTAGCTACAGTTGCAGACAATATTAAAAAAAAAAAGGTCTAGATGGATTTAACACAACATACCTAACATCAATTTGATGTTAAATGATCTGATTGCGATATGACCGAATATCAGCTGGAAATAAATTCGATCCAAAATTAATTTTAGAGTGATTCTTGTTGTTCTACCTAAATTTACGGTCCTACCCTATGTAACACATATATAACATAAACGTTTAATGTCTTAAGTTCCAAACATGTACAACACCTACCCTACATGCAAAATCAGAAAGTGGATCGATCCTACTAAATTTTAATCTGACACGGTGTTGATCATTTACTAGCTTAAGCCTTAACTATATATAAAAAATTGTACTCTCGATTCTTTTGTAATTACATATCTAACAACTAAACTTCCATTTTTTGCAAACATACAACCGTACATGTACATGAAAAGTTGTATTAAAATGCAAGATTTAAGTATCCTATGTATAAATACATAGGAATTTAGTGGTACGAATGTAAAAAATTTGACTCTTTATTGTCCGCCATGGGATCTACACCATCCTTATCTATGGATATCTTCATTGTGCATTTTGTCTCTAACAACAACAACAAGCTGTTATCCCACTAAGTCGGGTCACCTACAAGAATCCTTTCCTCCATTGCGTTCTGTTGAATGTCATATTTTCGTTTAGTTCAAGTTCATTAAGTTCCAATTCATTAAGTTCCTTTTTTATACAATATTATCAAAGTCTTTTTTAGGTCTACTTCTGCCTTTCTTAACATAAGTTGAATCTAAAACTTCTAGTCTTTTAGGTGGATCCAGATGGACAACATTTAAAGTTACCAAACCATCTAAGAAGACTCTCTCCATTCTTGACCAACACATGAGCTACATAAATCTTATAACGATTCTATTCATTTCGTATTTTTCTATATGTGTCAAGCAACTCATCCATCTAAGAATTCTCATCTCAACAACACTTACATTATCTTATGCTTCTTTTTTAAAGGATAACATTCTATGCCATATAATATTGCTGGTTTCACCACCATCTTATAAAATTTTCCTTGAAGTCTAAGCAGTATTTTATACCACACAATAGGTTGGATGCATTCCTCAATTTCAACCAACCAACTTGAAATTTACTAATCAATTCCTCATCTATATCACCATCACAATGAACAAGAGACTCGAGATATCTAAAATGTTCACACCTTTTAATGATTTGATCACCTGTAGTTACAACTCTACCACTATAGTTAGTAATACTAAAATTACATGTCATGTATTCAGTTCTAGATCTACTCAAATGAAGACCTTTAGACTTCAATTTCGACCATCATATTTTAATTTTTTCTTAAACTCTCTCTCTAGTATTATCCACAAGAAGGATATCACTGGCGAAAAGCATACACCAAGGTTCATCTTCCTATAAATGTTCATTAAGAGCATCCATAACTAAAACAAAAATATATGGGCATAAAACTGATCCCTGATGTAATCCAACTGAGGTAAGAAACTATTTGGTCAAACCTCCTCTTACTTGCTAAATCCTAAACCCTAAATACATTCTTCATAATAAATGATAAGAAAAAAGAGAAATTTGCATATATTCCATTCAATTTCCAAGTATTTACAGATCTAACACATAAACTTCATTTTTAAGATTACCCTACCACACCTGTGCGATGCGAGCTGAGGTCGTCGTGAGTAGGGGACGCGAGGAGCAGGAATCGTTGGTCTCCGAAGCGGTGTGATCGCTAGATCTTGTTTCGCCGGAGTAGTAGAGTCACCAAGAGATGGAATGATTGTGCACCGAGGCAAGGTGAGACTGAGGTCTAGGGCAAGATATGGTCCATTAATAATTGCTTATAACCCGTAACATAATGTGTTGATAAGCGACAACATATCCTGTAGTTATGCTGTCTCAAATAACCCAACTCATAAAGTATGGTTAAACCATCAGAAAATAGAACATTTTTTTTAACGCAAGTTTAGGCCGTCAATTTTAGCACTTTTTCTGTAGTGACGAAAGAAGTCTTCGAAGATCAACAATCCTGCAAAACAAATCAAACAAGATACGCATAAGAAATTGAGAGACAAACCATTCTAACAAATATCAAAAATAGAAAGAAATATCACTAAATAAACAACCAAAATAAAGACAAGAAGGATAACCAACCAAAGCTCAAAACTTACCTGTAGGAAAATATTAAAATTTCATCTTAGATTTTGAATATATAAAAATATATTCAATGTTTGAATTTTAAAGAAGACTGGAATTCATCACAGCTCAAAAAAACAAATCTCGGCAACCAATGAAGATCAAGGAAAAATATAAGCTTATCAATAAAAAATCAACCATGAGAAATAATGGCTAACTCAAATGCGAACTAAATCAGAGTATAAACACCAATGCTTACTATAAAAAATCCAATCCAACACGATGGAAGTATATCAAAAGCCAATCAATCCTATAAAAAATCACATTAGCCAAAATATCCACAGAATATACATCATTTAAAGAGAATAACATCTCACTTGAGAAAAAAATTACTTTCACCAGAACTCAAAACTTACCTGAAGAAAAACATTTTAAATTCCTTCCTAAATTTTGAATATATAATAATATATTCAGAAAAATGGTTGAATTTTAATGATGACTGGGAATATGCATTGCCAAAAGTTAACACTGTATATGATCAATGTAGTAGCAAATCAAATTCCAAACCAAATTACTATTTCAGTTTTTTTAGAGCTATAAAGCATTTCAAGAGAACCATAAAAGAAAAGCAATGATTCATATTACTATTTCAGTTTTCATTTCATTTTCATAATCAAAATGAATCAAGCATTAAGTTATTCAAGCTTCTTTCTTAAGAAAATTCTTTGTAATCTCATTTGGCTGTTTAAAGTTAGCAAAATATACGTTGAATGTACACTAATAAAGTGATTTTGATTTCCTGTTACATCTTATTATTGTGGGGATGTCTAAGAATTTATGTACAACCTTCTCCTATAAGTAATGAAGATGATTTCTACATATTATTGATGATGATTACTGAAAAGTGCTCATAAGGCTTTCCTAAAATAATTTCCCAAAGCAATGTTAGGGGTTATCAACGCACAGAAGGTTTTCATAGGAATTTTGTGTTGTTGTGTTGTCATGCTTCTGATTATTACTGTGGGGATGTCTTAGAATTTATTTACAATCTTCTCCTATAGGTGATGAAGATGATGTCTACATGGTATTGATGGTGATCACTAAAAAATACTTTTTGATGATTTCCTTAAATAATTTCTCAAAGCAAATATAGGAGCTATCAACGCACACAATAATATCATAAGAATTGTGTTGTTGTGCTGTCAGATTTCTTGTTATATGGGTGTCATGCATGGAAAAAATTTAAAAAAAAAGAATATTTGCATAAATAGCCCTCAATTCCTATGTATTTACAGATCTAACACGCAAACTTGTTTTTTGGCCTGTATGCCACCTTACCTGTGAATGGTACGTGTGCTACTTTACGTCTCTTTGTAAGTTGCGATATAAGCTCTAGCCCCAGAGCCGTAAGCTGAGTTGTGAATCGGGAACATCGATGGGTGAGGAGCGTAGCCGGAGTGGTGGACCGTCACCAGGTGAGGATGATCGGGAGTGGGGAGGGGTTAAATCGGGAGGGGGGAGGGATAAAATCGAGAGGGAGGAGGGAGGGATTTAAACCAAAAATGGAAGAGGGATGCATGTGAGGGATAAGAAAAAATGAAGATTTTGGCGATAAAAAGGATAAGTTCCGATGACTTAGTTACGATAAGTACTCGTTAGTCTTAATTGAAACAGTACTCGACAGTTAAAAAATTCGATAAGTCTAAGTAATTGTTGGATTTTTTTTTCTTTTTTAAATAGAGATGGATCAGTGGTAGTAACACTGTCGGGAAATTTAAAGATTAATTAGCTGCATGAAGCCGTGGGAAATTAAACTAATATTTTCGATGCAGGTTGTCGATATTCAGTCAAATATAGCACCTTTTCTAGTAGTGAATTTTATATTTTAGTTATTTTGTCTTAACCATGTAATAATTTCTAAGCATCCAAAATTTCCAAAATGTTTGCAAGAACCTAATGACAATAGTCCTATTTTATTAAACCCTTATTCTCTAATCCAGTTTTTTTGGTAACTCTAAATTACAACTAACTTTTAATAATCCAATTGGTCAGTTTGAATGTAAAATTAAGATTTTAAGGTTAAATCATCAACTTAGGATTTCAAAAGGTCAGAAATCTAACATGAATTCATTTAAATTTTATAGAAAACCAAACCGAAGAAGAAATAAAACTTAAGTGCTCAACATGGTTGAATACAACAATACAATTTGCATTAAATCCATTCAAATTATGTATGGTATAAAGAAAGAACCATGATGATGATATTTTGGTTCCATAAGAATGGACTGCCTCATCGATCTCCTTTTTATACAATACAGTGATAGAACACTCACTCCCTGCACTATAATACACGACACTCACTCTCTAAGACATCTACAATCTCTCCCTATAAGTTTATAACTAAACATGTAGTGAGTATCTCCTCATATGAAGAAATGTTCCCTTGTATGCTCTCCATGTTGAAACCATATGCAAAACCAACCTAATTACCCTATTTCTGCGGCACCGGGGAAGCGGGATATGTCATGGTGACACTGGGGCGATAAAGTTGGGCAACGCTGCATGGAAGCGCTGGAATTTCGGAATTAGGATCACCAAATTCGGTCATCAGGCACTAGCGTATGTAACTCTATAACATTAGATGCAAGGGCGGTGGCGCTTTGGCCCTGACACCAAAACAAGGGCTTCTCTTGAATGTTTTTTTCAATCTAACTGAATTGAAAGCTGAGGCGTTTGTCTGGGTGGCACTAGGGCACTGCTCCCTGATGATGGGGTTCTTGGTCCAAACAATGGGATGTCATTCACTCTATTTTCTAGCCAAAATGTAGGACAAATTATTGCATACGGACACCGCATGCATCTCTGCATGCAGTGTCCGATCCTGACCGTAGATCACGGTAATATACGGTCAGGATTATTTCAGTTTTTTTTTTTAAATTTAGGTGAGGCAGATGAGTGCGGTGTCCGATCCGTATGGAATAATTTTTCCAAAATGTAGTGCCTTCAGTGTTGAAGCACTCTTCACAGGCACCGAGACGCTTACCAATGACTTATTCTATTTGGTGCCAAATGTTTCAGTTTTCTTGCATATTGTACATAGAAACTAAGTATACCCAAAAAAAAAATAAAAAATGACAAATAATACAGTAAATATATTACACCACACTATACTTTTGTTGTACATCAGAATATTTTCAACCATTGAATATTCTAAACTTAAATTTGGACTCTTGAGAATGAACATTTTCCGACATTCATTGCAAACTCTTTCATAAATTTCATTGTATACCCTTACACTCTAAATATTTAATTAATTTCAAATACATAAAATTTTTTATTTGATGTTTAGATCCCTACCTAAACACCAAAGCATAGTTCAATAATTGATGATGTCAATTTTTTCTAATTATATAACCTTCATATTGAGTAGCAAACATTTACATTAGAAGTCTTATATTAACATATTAACTTATTAAAATATATATTTATGAGAATCTTATTTGACCTATGGTTATTAAGTTGATTGTTATAAAAAATTATTAGGTCTTTATTAATTGGAATTTTGAAATTTGACCAATTTTAGTAGTAACAATATAATCATATAAGGTGGGCACTTATGGCCATACTTTGTAAAATTGTCAAGGTTATTTCTTCAATCCACTTTGTAAATTAGTTAAACATTGCTAGGATAAATTTTGTTTGACCGGCTATTCAAGAAAAAGGCCAAGAAGATTCATTTTCCAGATAATAAGTAATAGTTGACTTGAGATTGTTTTAAATTCATGAAATTGAAATCATCATTTAGAGACCTCTTCGTTGTCATCTCTTTCACTAAGCCAAAAATAGTCCTTTTTCAAAATTCTATTTGTCATCATACCTCCATTTGAAGATCTTTTACATTCACTAGAATGAACTTTTCATAGGATGTTAGTAGTCTTAGTTTTTTGTGCACAATAGAGGATAGTAGCAATGAAACATTTTAGAATGCTTTGGCATCAGTTAATATATACTAAGTGGCTTTATTTTTAGAACTTTTTAAAACTTATTTATGGATATAGTTTTCCTTGAGTTCACGTTTTTAATAAAGTGACCGCAGTTCAAGTATTTAATAAAGTGATCAACCGAGTTAGAGGTGACTTTGAATTACATAGCTTATGCTTCTTCCAAATTTTGGTAGACATGTTTAATATGTGATCAATTATAAAACTTTTCATTTTTTGACAAGATATATTTTTTTCCTTAAAAATTAGTTTGATATGAAATTATTTAAATTGATTAATGGTCACTTTGACATAAAAAATATATCTTCTTGTTATCCCTAGAAAATAGATTCTTTACATGGAGTAATACCAAAGAGAAAAATAAGTGTTTTTAGCTAAGTTGATGTATAATAACATTCAATAGTTTAATAGAGGGTTGGCATTTTTTAGGTTTTTGAAAACGGTAGGTATTTATCTTTTAGTTTTGGATGAAGAAATAAGGGATGCAACACATGTTATTAGTCATTGGAGCTCCTTAGGTTATTTTGGAGGAGACATCTTTAAAATAACCAAACTTTATTTGATTTTATGTTAGCGCCTATAAGAATAAAAAACCAATAAAATTACTTTTTTCCATCCATAAGAGTATATTTCAACGTATTGAGAAGCATATAGTGCTTTGTAAATAGTTCTAATAAGTATTAGATATGATCCATTAGAGTTTTCACTTCACCATTAGTTCATCCCCAAAGACTTTAGTATGTCATCCCCACTTTTCCTTAAACACACAATCCATCACAAATTTTCCATGCATTCCTCAACCAACATGACACAACAATATATTAGTACATATATCGCCAATTATTAAGGTCTTGTTCTCATTGTTTATATGATAACTAAAGTTTTAAGTTTCATAAAAAGTCTATGCTTACTAATGGGGTGTTTGACATTATTTAGAAACACTAATAATGTAGTCACTAAGATGTAGGAGTAAGGTTTGATTGCTAAGGATTGCTAGCTATGACTGTTTAAAAAGCATAATATTAGCCTTGATGAAATTATGGTTTGCAAATGAAGAGATTCCCAATATTAAGAACTTTGGGAAATGGTCAAGGATGTTCTAATTAAGTTTTAGAGTTTATGAGATTTTTTTTCAAATAATTTTATATAAATAAATAATACTAAACAGTAATTCTAATATATATTTTTTCACACAATACATAAAAAATAAATAAAATATAAAACTTATAATACTTTGATTTTTTAGTCATTAATCAACTATTGTGGATCTTATAACAAGTCTTTTATGCACTAATTTTGTATTGAATTTCCAAGCTAAAGACGACTTTAAAAAAATTCTAAAATTTAGAGTGAGTTGGTTCAACTAATTTTGGCATGACTTGGTTGGTTCTTGATTTCATTGAACTCGCCAAACTTGTTGACATCAAGTTCTTGACACAAAACATGAATAATGACTCATAACCTTTCTATAATATTCCAAGATAATAAATGAAAAGTTAACATAAAGAATCATAATAGGTTTGTCCTTATTCTCATGATTCAAGGACACATTGATTAAAAAAGTGTCAGTTTGGTTATCCTTAAAGAGGGCATTTCCTCAATCACCTCATAGCTCTCTAGTCTGATGCATCTCCAAACACCAAGTTGCAAAAAATCTTCTAAGATGCTTAGTACCACTTCAAGTAGCGCACATGTAATTCACAAAATAACATAAACAGTGATTTTTCACCAGCGTATTGGGAACTTTATATGAACATGATAGTTGAAGACAACATTACTTCTTCATTGGTCTATAAACTAAAAGCTCTTGTCCCTATCTTAAAGGAATAGGATTGGGTTCACATTAATTTTGGAGTCTGTAATCTTTTAAGTGATAAGCTTTTTAAGTTAATTACATCTGAAGAAATGATGTTTCTTAAGAAAACTCTTGATTAAAATAATAAATATTCATTTCTACATATCTCAAAGTTTAATTTTCAATGATTCTTAATTTAGAATTCAACAGGAAATGGCTCAAACTAGAATAATTCTTATCAAAAGCCAACAAATGAGGAGCAGAGAACAACAAATATTGTGAGGTCTAATGTTTACTTCAATCTATCATGTAAATGGGTTTTACGATTTAAAAGTTGAACTTGATATTTAAATTGAGTTTATAATTTTAATTTATAAAGTGTAGGGTTTGTTNCTAGAATGAACTTTTCATAGGATGTTAGTAGTCTTAGTTTTTTGTGCACAATAGAGGATAGTAGCAATGAAATATTTTAGAATGATTTGGCATCAGTTAATATATACTAAGTGGCTTTATTTTTGAAACTTTTTAAAACTTATTTATGGATATAGTTTTCCTTCAGTTCAAGTTTTTAATAAAGTGACCGCAGTTCAAGTATTTAATAAAGTGATCAACCCAGTTAGAGGTGACTTTGAATTATAGCTTATGCTTCTTTCCAAATTTTGGTAGACATGTTTAATATGTGATCAATTATAAAAGTTTTCATTTTTTGACAAGATATATTTTTTTCCCTTAAAAATTAGTTTGATATGAAATTATTTAAATTGATTAATGTTCACTTTGACATCAAAAATATATCTTTGTGTTATCCCTAAAAGATAGATTCTTTACATGGAGTAATACCAAAGAGAAAAATTAGTGTTTTTAGCTAAGTTGATGGTTAATAACATTTAATAGTTTAATAAAGGGTTGGCATTTTTTAGGTGTTTGAAAACGGTAGGTATTTATCTTTAAATTTTGGATGAAGTAATAAGGGATGCAACACATGTTATTAGTCATTGGAGCTCCTTAGGTTATTTTGGAGGAGGCATCTTTAAAATAACTCTAACTTTATTTGATTTTATGTTCGCGCCTATAAGAATAAAAAACCACTAAAATTACTTTTTTCCATCCATAAGAGTATATTTCAACGTATTGAAAAGCATATATTGCTTTGTAAATAGTTCTAATAAATGTTAGATATGATCGATTACAGTTTTCACTTTACCATTAGTTCATCCACAAAGACTTTAGTATGTCATCCCCACTTTTCCTTAAACGCACAATCCATTACAAAATTTCCATGCATTCCTCAACTAATATGACATAACAATATATTAGTACATATATCGCCAATTATTAAGGTCTTGTTCTCATTGTTTATATGATAACTCAAGTTTTAAGTTTCATAAAAAGTCTATGCTTACTAAAGGGGTGTTTGACATTATTTAGAAACACTAATAATGTAGTCACTAAGATGTAAGAGTAAGGTTTGGGTGCTAAGGATGGCTAGCTATGACTGTATAAAAAGCATAATATTAGCCTTGATGAAATTATGGTTTGCAAATGAAGAGATTCCAATATTAAGAACTTTGGGAAATGGTTAAGGATGTTCTAATTGTTTTAGAGTTTATGAGATTTTTTTTTCAAATTATTTTATATAAATAAAAAATACTAGATCTTCAAAACAATAATTCTAATATATATATTTTTTCACACAGTACATAAAAATAAATAAAATATAAAACATACAATATTTTGATTTTTAAGTCATTAATCAACTATTGTGGATCTTATAACAAGTCTTTTATTGACTACTTTTGTATTGAATTTCCAAGCTGAAGCCGACTTTAAACAAATTCTAAAATTTATAGTGAGTTGGTTCAACTAATTTTGGCGTGACTTGGTTGGTTCTCAATTTCATTGATCTCGCCGAACTTGTTGACATCAAGTTCTTGACACAAAACATGAATAATGACTCATAACCTTTCTATAATATTCCAAGATAATAAATGAAAAGTTAACATAAAGAATCATAATAGGTTTGTCCTTATTCTCATGATTCAAGGACACATTGATTCAAAAAGTTTCAGTTTGGTTATCCTTAAAGAGGGCATTTCCTCAATCACCTCATAGCTCTCCAGTTTGATGCATCTCCAAACACCAAGTTGCAAAAAATCTTCTAAGATGCTTAGTACCACTTCAAGTAGCGCACATGTAATTCATAAAATACCACAAATAGTGATTTTTCACCGGCATATTGGGAACTTTGTATGAACATGATAGTTGAAGACAACATTACTTCTTCATTGGTCTATAAACTAAAAGCTCTTGTCCTTATCTTAAAGGAGTAGGATTGGGTTCACATTAATTTTGGAGTCTGTTATCTTTTAAGTGATAAGCTTTTTAAGTTAATTACATCTTAAGAAAGGATGTTTCTTAAGAAAACTCTTGATTAAAATAATAATTATTCATTTCTACATATCTCAAAGTTTAATTTTCAATGATTCTTAATTTAGAAGTCAATAGGAAATGGCTCAAACTAGAATAATTCTTATCGAAAGCCAACAAATGAGGAGTAGAGAACAACAAATATTGTGAAGCCTAATGGTTACTTCAATCTATCATGTAAATGGGTTTTACGATTTAAAAGTTGAACTTGATATTTAAATTGAGTTTATAATTTTAATTTATAAAGTGTAGGGTTTGTTTTTGATCGAATGAGTAATTAAAGATCTTAGGAGAAGCTAATCTCATCCTAAGATTAAGAAGACCACCTCTAAACCTAAACTAAGATGAGTTCTACCAATAAAGTAGAGACTCAAGACTAGTCTAAGGACATGAGACTTATGAATTTCATTCCAACCAAGGAGTAAATTTAGCTCGATTCTTCGGGACTTACAGCCTACCCAAAAAGGACTCTCAACTAACACCACATACACTTTAAAATCATGATATTGGTAACATGCACATTGAAAGTTATAGGTTGCTGTGGTTAGTGAAGTTTTGTGAAATTTAACTAAAAGAACTAAGTTTACTAAACTAATCTTTAAATTTCAAAGTTAAATTTACTAAGACTAAGTAAAGTTTTGTGACGAAGAGTTCAAATTTAAAAAAGCATCCTTCCCCTTTACAATGAGTACATGGTTAGTGAAGTAATTAAAATCATTTAAAATCATATATATAATTGTATTGTGTCAAATAGAAGCAATCATATTCTTTACCTACTGTCAAGTGCATAAAGAACATCGACTAATCCAGAGTTTAGTCCATAATTTCGTGGCTAGGTTGGGAGGATACTGACTCTCACTTCAGAGCTCCTACTTCTCCCTCGTTTGAGGGCTAACAATCTTGCATTAGTTTCCAATCAATTAGAACAAATTGAAAATTTTAATCTGTCACATTAAAATCTCTAATTCTTCGTTCAACAAAGTATATTTCCCAATTTATTTGTACTCAACCTATGGAATACATTCTCACCCATGAAATTGAATGCGACTCTTACCTTATTGTAGAAAGTATAGCCCTTTTGGATCTTATGTTTCTCAACAAATTTTAATATTTCAATTGGTCAAATCAAAAAATAAATGAAGATCAGAGTTCGAATTATCCCAGTTTATTGACATTTAAAACCGTATAAAATAAAATCAATTCTCCACAAAACCAAATCTCATTGTAGGGAGAATGATAAAGAAGAATACTTAGAATTCATGAGAAGGATATGACAAAACATAGATTTCATATATAAAAATAAGTTTATAAAATAAAGAAAGAAAAAAACACAACTTATCTCACACTCTTTCCTAAGCAAATCCCTAGAATTTCCCTTTAAGCACTTTCTCACTTTACAATCACATTCAATTCTCTCCTAGAAATATAATGAAGAAAAAATCTCTCATTTTCTCCCTCCTCTTACAACCTAGAAGAAAATCCTTTCTCAAAAGCCTTCCTATTACTCTCACGCCACACTCATGCCCTAGACTCCTCTCCTTTTTAATTAGAGGTTGTCTCCTTTCAAAAAGAATTAAATATTCCCTCCCAATTTCTCTCTAAAAGTCACACCTTTTGAATCCCAAAAGACATGTCCATTCATTCAAGCACTATATTCCTTCATTAAAGAGCCTTCCAAAGTGTCTAGATGCATTGAATCACTCCATGGGGCGTTTGAATCATTTGAAGCTTCAAAATCACCTCAAAATTTGTCCTGAATAGCCTTAATCTGTCTTATATCGTCTTTGGTGCCTCAAGAGCATGTTCTTTGGATTTAGGCACCTCAGGCGCCACCCTACAACAACTCCACATTTTACTTCATTTGGCTACGTTTTAGCTTCGTTTCGCCCCGTTTCAGTTGTGTTTCACTCCTAACAGACATACCTACAAAAGTAGCCTGAAAACAACCTTTTTTAAAGTGACAGATTAAAATATTTTACTCACTTGAATTTTTAAATATTTTATACTTAATTTCATAAAATGTAGCAGAAAGAAAAGTAAAAGTCGAACCTATTAAATACTACAATATCCTATCAAATTTATATACGTGCATAATCAGGATATAATGAGTGCAGGAGAAAATAAATCTAGCCTAAAACATGTTTGCAATAATCTTAAACTAAAAAGAAGTATATTAACTTTAAAAATTATTTTCTTCCTACCCCCAAACTTGATTTTAAACATGTATAAAATTTAATACAAAAAAAAAGCATGAAGAAAAATAGTTCAGAAATTCTATCGCAAACATCTGTAAGTATTGACCAGGACAGAACAATATGCAATAGAAAGTAAGTCTAAACTAAAACATGCTCGATAAAATGGAAAACATCTATAAGTATTGACCAAGACAGAACAATATGCAATAGAAAGTAAGTCTAAACTAAAACATGCTCGATAAAATGGAAAGAGAGGTCTAACAAGCAGAATATGTGTCAACATAGGTGTTTTCGTTCATTTTTCTCTTTTTTATTTTAGAAAAATTCATCAGCTTGTCGATGTCGTATAATTCCCCTATTCAAATAAATCTCCCTCTCGAATAATATTAGTGATTCAAAGAGGAGAGGAACCAAATGATAAGGGACATACAACAAAAAGACCAACAATAAAAAAAGTAAAACGTGGAGAGTCTACGCGCGATAAACTTTACAAGGATAGATCAAGAATGTCTGAGCACTCCCAACCGAACATATCCCACTTGATTAATTACATCTTTGGGGGTACCCAAGAATACTCTCAATAAAAAGGAGTTTTGCTTCGGTTATCGTGAACCTAGGGCAATAAGTACTGAAAGGAAGGCTATTCCATGTGGGAAGAGTCCTGATGCTTCAAAACTCATGCTAAGCCATCAAGTAGAGAGTTAGTCTCTCACATCCCGAATGGGTAGCGACTCATCTGCATACAGAGCCCACATAATAACCTAAATCATCTTGATAGGGATATCCCAACACATCAAAGCACGACCAGGCCAGAAGGGCAGAGGACAAATTAGGGTATCCCTAATGGGCAGCAGCTCATCGACATTGAACCGTCAAAATAATATCAATAAAGTAAAGGAGCGATAGGGCTCAAAGGGGCTCAACAAAAGGGAGGTAGAGTAATCCTAGAAGGTAGAGGTAGTTAGGTCGAGGTACCACAGACCCGTCATCCACAATTACTAGGACCCTAAGTCTACCCGGTCGTGAAGGTAGTTGACCCAACACGTCCTGAGATCCCCGGTCAGCAATCTGTAAATTACATTGCCCACGGGAACCTCGGTAGCCCAAAGGTCAAAGGAAGGAAACTCTATCCTATGACTAAAAGTTGGAGCTCCAAAAGATGTGACTTATACCTGCCAAAATGACAAGAATGCCTCAGAAACAAAAAGAAAGTAGAGGTTCATCTACAAAGCTGGAAACACTCCAAACAAAAGGATTTATACACCGTCTGGGTCGGGGAGCTTTCTAACATAATAGGCGAACTAGACAACCACCATTATAAAGGTATGTTGGGCCAACCAGATTGAAGAAGCATGGGGGCTCCTCCTTGGGACATGCAAATATAATGCAGTTATCTAGAGTGGTCCCTGAGTATTGTGAAGGCCCTATTAATATAAGTATGAAAGTAAAATTACAATTTTTAAATCTTGAATATTTTAATCTTAAATTTTATTTATCTTGAATATGTTATTTAGGATTTTGTAGAAGATTAGGAATTTAAGTCCTAAGAAGCCTATGTGTTATCGTGAAATCCCTGATAAACCATAGAAATAAACAAGAAAAACACATGCAAGTGCAGACATGCCTATGATGCAAAAGAAAAAACAAGCTAAATCAAAATAATAAACAGGTCGGTATTGTTGGGTCAGCAACATATCCCATAAATGAAAAAAACAGTCGAACTCCACTTATACATGTCCGATCCTAATTCTATACATCAATATAAAATGCATAATTAAGATACGAGGCACCAGCATCTACTCATGGTACTCTTCATGTGGTTCCTGAGCTAAACATCTCAGAACTCGTGCCTGTATCTTATTTCTACTACAGGACTCTCCTAGACTCTAAAAGTATATAGAAAAAACAAAAAAGACTCAATCCTACATGAAAACAAGTGTCAGTGAGAAATCTCACATGCAAATAACGTATAATGAGCCATGCCTTAAAAGTGGGGGAACTACAAAACACCTATAAGAAAAAGGGTAAAAAATCATCACATGCTTCCCCATAGCAGTACATGTGTGTGTGCATAAATAGGCATGGCTCCCTGCAGAAAAATGCCCTAACATACTGTCGGCACTAAAAAGTTGAGGACTTGTCCGTTGGAAGCTGTCGGTCGCCATAATCGAAATCTCGTTGCTTGATTCAGAAAGGCATTTAATATATATATATGTATATATAAGTTTAGAAAAATCAAACTGATCTCATATCTTTTATAGTTTAAATGAAAGAGCAGTACATCTTAAGCCATGTATTTATCCTGGGAGATAAACATAAGACTTGAGGGTGAGACTCAACCATATAAACCAAGAAACATATGACATCCGTTTGGTTAGCGAAAACCATTTTTATTTGTAGGCTGGTAAGTTCCTCTATTTAATATGAAAAATTAAATAGGGTTTATATTAAGCTGGGTTTGAAAAAGGTTTCTATAAAGGCAAGCCATTATAGTTAATTACATCTTAGATAGCCGAAGTCACCTAAGAAAACTCTCGATAAAAATCAGGGGATATTGTCTTCAAAGAGTTTCAAAGGATAGAAGTTTTCAACGAGATCGAACAAAGATGTGTGAAAAGAGAATGACTCAAATTTGAAACATTTTATGGAATCCAAAGAATGAGAGACTAGGGGATGTCATAGATCCGAAGGAGAACCTCGGTGACTTCTCAAGCTACCATATGGTTTGGCTTCAATTTTTGAGAGAAATATTTAAGTATTTTCATCTTGCCAATTTTATTTAATTAGGGCTTACATTCATGTGAAACGATCACACAAATAGCCTATAAGATGTGGGGATTTAGGTCGTGATGAATGAAAACCTCATAATCTTAAAACAAGTTAGGGCATATATTGTATAGCAGAGCCATACAAATGCCTAAAGAAAATTTGAGGATTTATGTCACGCTAGGCGTACATCCTCGAAGTTCTATGACATTGTTGTTTAATTCTAAAGATAGGATGGTTTAGCTGATGTAGACATGTTTTGCAGTTGAAGATGGTCGTTGATCCCGAAACTTCTTATATGCAACAGTATAACAATAGTTTTGGTTATATTTTTCACTTATATTTCCTAATTTCACACCAAAATCAAAAACTTGATCATGAAGAAAAATAAGAATTTAACTTTTAATTTATATATATTGGGATACTACACAAGTATACATATCGTTATCTAGTAATAGAGGATTTTTTGATTAAGACCTGAATATCGAACCCATAGGGAAGATATGCAATATGCACTTTTTGGAAAACTTTCTATTTTTAAGAAGACAATTATTTAAACTAAAGACATTTTTGCAGTAAAGAAAGTTTAAATATTTTTGGTAATTTTAATATTTTGATAAAAACAGAACAAACTTAAAAAGATAACTTGAGTTTTTGTAGAAAAAAAACACTAAATACGAAAATATCTTTTTCCTTATCATGAATCAGTAATAAGTGTAGGAATTATGTTTTGGAAGTATGCATATTGTGTTGTGCCAAATAGAAGCAATAATATTCTTTACCCTTACTAGAGATTCTATAAATAACATTGGCTAATTTAAAGTTTGAATAGTTCTAAAGATCGGCTAGGCAGAGAAGATACAAGCTCTCACTCTAGAGTTCCCTCGATTTCCTCTACCTAGGGCTAACATCTCGTATCAAAACCTAAAACAATAAATAAGTTGTGGGATTTAACATGTCACTTTAAAGTCCTCTAAGTCTACACCATTCAATGAATATTTCCCTATTTATTTGCACTAAATCATATGAACTATATTCTCATTCATACAACCTCATCTGATTCTTTCCAACTGCTGACTGAGACAATACCAGCCTGATTCTTACAAGTTCTCACAACAAATTTTAACATCTAGATTAGTCAAATCAAGAAGTAAATGAAGTACTTTGATTTAAATCATGAGAACTTCTTCCAATATTAAAGATCAATACTCACCACAACTTCTATCCAACACTTAATTACTTATCATTTTAAGAATAAAAATAAAGAAAACTATACAGAATCCATGGAGAGAAAAAAAAACCACACTTAGTTTAAAAGTAGAAATCATTATCAAACCAACAACAAGTCTCAATTTAAACCAAAAGTAGTCTAAAAAAAAGAAAAAAAACTTATCTCAAGTCCTCCACCAAACTCTTGATGTTCCTTTGAATCTCTTCTCTTTTACAACACTCTCAATATAAAATTAAAATAAAAATGATAAGTATGTGGTGCCTGAAAATCTCTCAAACTCCCCAATTTTAGAACTTTCAAAACTTTCCTAGTACTTTTAGGACCCCTTTCAAAGTCTTAATCTTCCTTCTTTTATAATTCTCCAAAAGGTGTCTTGGTATCTCTTCAAAATGTATCTTGATTTGATGTATTTCCCTAAGAGATGCATCCTTTCATAATACGTGGGGTCAACTTGGGCTTATTGTACTAAAAATGATCTTAGTTTATTAGAACTAAATGAAAATATGACACAGGACTCAATAATGGGGAGAAAAAGGATTCATGTAGCCGACCCCACGTAGTGGGATTAAGGCTTTGTTGTTGTTGTTTTTATGGTTGTAATAACCTATTAAGCCAATAGGTGCCTCAAAAACCTCTTCAAACTTCACAAAAACCAAATTTACTCATCCAATAACTGTCACTGGCGCTTAAGCGCGGGGGCGCTGGCGCTTAGGCTCGACCTTCTCTGTTTAACCGGCGCTTCAGCGCCGGATCTAGCACTTAGACGCCAATACACTTTTACACATTTTTCATTTATTTGCTCCAAATTTAATAATTTTTCAGTCTTTTAAGCATTTTTCACCTTTTTGCCTGTACCTGAAAGAAAAACACAAAAATGCCTTCCACTAAAGCGTAATATATCAAAAATAGGTTTAAAAATGTGTATAAAAATTTTAGGCAAGGATTTTTCTTTTTATTTTTATTTTTTTTAAGCAAGGATTACTATATCTAGATAAACCATTTAATAATTTTGAATTCTACTTTTCCTTTCCTAAAGCAAAGTCTTGATACAAAACTTTTACTTAAAAATATAATAATAGCTTTAGAAATTATTTTTAATAAAATAAATTTAAGTATTAAAAATAAAAGTCTAAATTTCTAAAATTTTTAAAAATAAAATGTTTCTTACAAAAGATAGTTACTTATATTAATCATTTTCTACACTAAAAACTCTTAACTTAAATTTTTTCTTCATTATTGAAAATTTCTACTAAATTCTCTTACTCATTTCTAAAATCAAATTTACTTCCCTAATATAACTTCATATACATGATCAATTTTTCTTTTCAAATCAAATTCACTTGTAGTTCATTTAAGAACAAATAAAATTCAAGTTTTAAAAATATTTTTCATCCCCCCAAACTTAAATTTTTAACAGATTAAGGAGTTTATCATCAAATATATATAAGTAGAAATAAAATTTAAAATAACTAGTAAAAGAAATTTTTATACCCTAATGATACAAGTATAAAACTAAAAACATGAGTAAAATTAATTTTGATCAAATTTTCTAATATTTTCATTTCAATTCAACATGTTGAGATTCAATAGACTTCTAAACAGTGGGTATAAACATAAAAGCAAACTAACACACTAACTTGACTTCACAATCTCAACATAAAAACAAACTCACAAACATGATAAAAGAAAAATATAGGGTAGTAGTTTCTGAAATTTAATATTTAAGGCCTAAGTTAGCAAGATTTTCATCTTTTCAAAAGACATAAAATTAAGTTAAGTTCTAAACTAACTAAATCACAAAACTCACAACAGTTACTACCCTAGAATTTTAAAACAAACTACTAACTAACACAAACATCACAATAACAATAAAATACAAAAGTCCAAAACACAATTCATAGTACATATCATCACAAAGATGCAAATGTAGAAGTACCACACCACATAGTCCACAACATAAAAATAAACAACACATCACAAATCTCAAGTCCAAAGACCATAATCTAACACATATTACAAAAATAAAAATCTCTTAATTCTATTTCTCATCTTCTGAATCACCGCTACATCACTTTTCTGCAGGCTCATAATCAGGATATCGAGGATAGAGAGGAAATTGCATTCCTAGGTCACCCCTAATTAAGTTCTCCAGAGATGAGTGAAATTTCTCTTTGTAATCACTCTTTCTCCTACTATACCTATCAGTATGCTCTGCAAAATGCTCTAAATTTTGAACTTTATCAGCGGTAAAATTAATATGATTCATCATCCTCTGCAATAATTGATCTTGGGTCTCAGTAGACTCACCTCTAGATGTAGAAGCATGTGAGGTAGGTGGTCTAGATGTAGAAGTAGCAGACCTCTCCCTTCCATAACTCCTAAAAAATACTCCTCTTTAGCCAAAAATAGAATGCTCAGAATAAGTCTTCACATTCACCTTAGCGATGAACTTTAAATGTAATAACACTTCCTCCCAGCTATCATATTTAACTCCAGCCTGCTCACACAAAGAAAAGATCAAGGAATCAAATCGCAGACCTGCAGTAGTAACGACAGTGACAAAACTGATGATAGTCTGATAAATCAAAGCTCCTATATTGATGAGCTTTACTTTCTGGATGTAATAATTTAACTCCGCTCTCTCTCTATGGTCACTTCATTGAGATGATTTGTTGGTAGCAGATGAGCAGAAATAAAATAGTGCCACGTCTTTGAAGGTGCACATAACTTTGAAGTTGGAAAGTTGACTCTCCTCTCATTAGTGATTTTCCAAAGTCCTCTTTAGTCAGACTAGAATTTGCATAACAACATAACGTATCAGGTGGTAGATGATAAACAAGTTGATTACCACCAGCCAACTTTCCTTGAACCATGAATCTATTGTCTTCAACCTCAAGGAGGTTTGCATAGAACTCCCTAACAACAGAAATAAACGCCACAGCAGAGAAATAATAGAATCGTTCCCACTGTCGATGAATGATCAAATCCTCTAAATCTCCACTTGGAATCCTAAAACACCGCTCCTGAATCAGTTTACATGATTGCAATGTATCACTGTACCGATCCTGAGCCTTTAAACTAACCAATTTACTCGAATCAAAAGGGCTCTTTCCTTTGCTCCTCTTCATTCTTGGTACTATTCTACAAATTTTATAAATTCCAAAAATAACTTAAAAAATCTAGTCTAAATTACTAAACTAAACTTCCAAAGTATAAACTATGCTTCTCATGCAATTTCCATAGATTTTTTTCTCATTTTTCACTATGAATAGTGAATTTTCGAATTTCTCAAAATGTGCTTAAAATACATAGAGAAAATCCAAAATTTTTGCATAGAAGTAGAGCGACTTACCTAAGGAACTTGGATCTAGCAAATTTCACTTGATTCCACCAAGAAATCTTCACTTTAGATGTGCACTAGCCCTCAAAAATTGCGAACTTGAGAGGTTGAAGGTGACAGTGGCATTAAAAATGGTAATTTTCGGGCTGAAATTTCACTTTTAACTGTTCGTGAACCGATTTTCGTGAACCGACGCTTAAGCGCAGGTAAATGGGGCTTGGGTTAGCTCGCGCTTAAGCGCGAGATGTGGCGCTTAGGTGCCAGTGCATGATTTTGAAAGTTTTCAAATTAAAGTAAAATGCACTATTATGCATAAGTAAACCACCCCTAAATGGTCTCATAGCACTTAAATGACTATTTTCAACTTTCTATAACTTCCCTCTCCTCAAAATTCTCTATAATAACTATTTCAATTCGAAGCTAAAAATAACACAATTTTTCACATAAACAAACTTATATTAATTCACAAACAAGTACAAATACCTTTAAACACTTAATTCTCACTCCAAATAGACTTGGATGAGAAAATTTTTTTGAATATAAATACACAACAATTATTTCACAATTAAACACATATAAGAAGTCATAAATACTAAAAACAAGACTTAAACACTAAACCACTTGAAAACAACAACTTCTAACACAAATTCTAGCACTAAAATTTATTCAATTCTTCATTCAAAGGAACAAATTCTTGTCTTTCATTAGTCTCTCCAAGAATATAGAGTTGATAAAACGGATGGTGGTGACGAGCTCTGATACTATCTTCTTCAATCCACTTCTGCTTTATGAACATCGCCTTATCTGCTTCTTCTATATAACTTGTGTGGCTAAATTGCATCTTTAATTGCCATCCAATATGCTTTAGATGTGCATGCAACTCATGTACCTTGGTCTCCAATAAAGTCATAATATTCTTAATTTTATTTTGTGCATGAATCTCCAATACCTTAGTCTCCAGTACAGACATGGAATTTTCAATTTTGTTGATTTTCTCTGATATCCCTTCAATACTAACGACTAAGAAACCGTTATACATCTCTTGTGCACTTTGATTAATGAACCTATTGCTCATGGTTTCTTCTTTCTTCTTCAAATCCATCTCCCATGAAGACATTTTCTCTAAATCTCACTTTCTCTTAGACTTTTATGGCTAGAAATGACCTGGGGTGAAATTCCTTCTCAAAACCCTTCTATTTATAAGCCTAAATCCTTCCAATAACTCCTAGACATGTTTAGAAACTACCTTGGCACGTTTTTACAAACTAATTGGCGGTTAAAACTTCTAGAATATTAATTTCACACATGTGTTTAAACTATCGCGCTTAAGCGCCAGTGTACATTTTTGCACTAGTCAACTTAACATCCAAATTCTCATTCTAAGATGTCTTGTTCACTAAATAAAGTCTTAAAATCTCTACTAACACATAATAGTTTCAAAAATACTACCCCAATTTTCTTAAGCACACACAAAACAACAATCAAAATAAAAACACTTTTATAATTATGGGTTGTTTCCCACAAAGCGCTTGGTTTTACATCGTCAGCCTGAAGTAACCAGTGGTTATTATGGTTGACTCAACATCATTCCATCATTAAATTTATGTTGATCCCCTATAAAATAAGGTTTCAGTCTATGTCCATTAACTTTAAATATTTTATCAGACATAGGATCTTTAACATCTATAGCTCCATAAGGATAAAATTTCATCACAACAAATGAGCCCATCCACCTGGACTTAAGTTTGCCTGGAAATAATCTTAACCTTGCATTATATAGCAAAGCTTGTTGCCCTGGCTAAAAATTTTTAGTAAGAATCCTTCGATCATACCACATCTTCATCTTTTCTTTATAAATCTTGACACTCTCATAAGATTCATTCCTTATCTCTTCAAGCTCATTTAATTGCAATAATCTTTTCTCACCAGTATCTTTCCAATTATAATTGAACTCATTAATCGCCCAATATGCTTTATGCTCAGGTTTAATTGGTAAGTGACAAGCTTTCCCAAATATTAGCCTATATGGGGACATTCCTATAGGAGTCATGTATGCAATCCTATAAGCCCACAATGTATTGTCAAGTTTGATTGACCAATCCATTTTTGTTGGATTCTCATATTTTTCCATAATTCTTTTAACTTCCCAATTAGATAATTCAGCCAAACTACTTGTCTGAGGATGACAAGAAGTAGCAATCCTACGATTTGTATGATATTTCTTTAATAACTTCTCCATTATGACATTTCTAAAATGACTTCCCCCATCAGTGATGATAACTCTCGACATCCCATATCTACAAAATATGTTCTTTTTCAAAAATTTTGCAACACTTTGAGCATCACATCGAGGTAAAACAACAACTTATATTCATTTGGATACATAGTCCACTTCTAACAGAATATATAAATTTCCAAAAGAAGGTATAAATGGTCCCATGAAATCTAATCCCCAAACATCAAATATTTAAACTTCTAGCATATAATTGAGGAGCATCTCTTTTCTTCTGTAAAAAATTGTCTACTCATTAATATCTATCACAAGTTTTGATATAAGCATTAACATCTCTAAAAATTGTAGGCCAATAAAATCCAGATTGTAAAATTTTGTATGTTGTTTTATCAACACCAAAATGCCCCCAAAATCATAATTATGACATTTTTGGATAATTTCATAAACTTCTTCTAATGGTGTACATCTTCAAATAATTAGATCCTTTCCTTATTTATATAAAAATGGGTCATCAAAAAAATAAGTCTTAGCTTCAGAAAAAAATTTTATTTTTTGTTGGTATGTCATTCCATAGGGTATAATATCGCTAACAATAAAGTTCACAATATCGGCATACCAAGGAACACACCACTCATTAATAGTGAACAATTTTTCATCTGGGAAATGTTCATTAATTTCTTATTTAAAATAGTGTAGTTTTTCTAATTCAAGTCCGGAAAAATGATCAACAAATTGATTCTCAGTCCCCTTTCGATCTATTATTTCAAAATCAAATTCTTGCAAAAGAAGAATCCATCTTAAAAGTCTAGGTTAAGCATCATTCTTTTTCATTAAGTACTTAATAGCAGAATGATCTGTATGTACTACCCAATGAGTTCCAATTAAATATAATCTAAATTTATCAAAAACATATACTATTGGTAATAACTCTTTTTCAATTGTTGTATAATTGATTCGGAGTTTTACTAGCTTAGTAAATTACTTTAAAAATTTTATCATATCTTTGTCCTAAAACAACTCATATAGCATAATTACTAGCTTCACACATCAATTCAAAAGGTTTTCCCCAGTTTGGTGAAACTATAATTGGTGCAGTGATTAATTTTTATTTTAATAAATTAAAAGCTTTTAGGCATTCTTCATCAAAATTGAAAATTGCATCTTTCTCCAGTAAATGACATAAAGACTTAACAATATTTGAAAAGTCTTTAATATATCGTATGTAGAATCTATCATGTCCTATAAAACTCCTAATTTCCCTTAAATTTTTTGGATGAGGTAAATTAGCGACCACTTGAATTTTAGTAGGCTCTACTTCCATACCATTTTTTGATATTTGATGACCTGATATAATTCCTCCTGCTACCATAAATTGACATTTTTTCCAATTAAGGACTAAATTTGTTTCTTCACAACGCTTAAGAACTTTAGATAAATGTTCTAAGTCAAATGAAGTTCCAAACACTGAAAAATCATCCATGAATACTTCAATTCTATTTTCAATTAAATCATAAAAATTTTTCATCATATATCTTTGAAATGTAGTATGGGCATTACATAAACTAAAGAGCATCATTATAAAAGCAAAAGTACCATAAGTATATCCATCCAGAAAACAAAAGTATTTATGCACAGCTAGTCTATCCAACATTTGATCTAGAAAGGGTAATGAAAAATGATCTTTCCTAGAGGCAAGATTTAATTTTTTATAATTAATGCATATTCGCCACCCTGTAACTTGTATAGTAGGCTTTAATTTATTATGTTCATTCACAGTTACAATTACTCCTCCTTTCTTATGAACGCAGTGAGATGGACTAACCCATGCACTATCTGAAATAGGGTAGATAATTCCAGCATCTAACCACTTAAAATTTTTTTTCTTAACAAATTCTTTCATAATAGGATTTAGTCTCCTTTGAGGATCAGCCCTAGGTTTGCAGTTCTCTTCCATATAAATTCTATGCATACAAATTGAAAGACTGGTTTCTTTAATATCAGCAATTGTTCATCCAAAGGCTTTCCTAAAATTTTTCAAAATTTTCATTAACCTTTGTTCTTCTTCCATCGTTAATTTTGAGGAAATTATAACTGGTAAAGTAGATGAATCTCCTAAAAAGACATATTTTAAATGTTCAGGAAGTAACTTCAACTCAAGTTCTGGAGTTTTTTCAATTGATGGAAAAATGATTTATCTTTGGCTATCGTGTCCAACATTTCAAAACTTTCTCGAGCATAGTTTGAATCTTCCTTAACAAGTTCTTTACATTGATCTAATTCCTCTTTTTGCTCGTGTTCCAAATATTTTTCTTCAAATTTTTCGTCATAAGTTGTTTTGAAATGACATTCACTTAGATATCTTGTAACATCCATCCTATAACATTCATCATCTTTACCTTTTGCAGGACATTTCATTGATCTTGAAATATTGAAAGTAACAGTTTGATCATTGACACGTATTGTTAATTCCCCTTTCTACACATTTATCACTATTTTCCTGTGGTTAGGAAAGGTCTACCCAAAATGATAGGTATCTCTTTATCTTTCTCCATATATAGCACAATGAAATCAATAGAAAAGATAAATTGATCCACTTTCACTAGAACATCTTCTATAACTCCTTTAGGGTATGTTATCGAACTATCTGCTAACTACAGAGTTATAATAGTAGGGGTTATTTCTCCTAATCCCAATCTTTTGAATATTGATAATGACATAAGGTTAATGCTTGCACCTAAATCACATAAAGCTTTCTCATAAAATCTGTCTCCTATTGCACATGGTATTGTAAAGCTACATGGATCTTTAAGCTTTTCAGGAAGTTTTTTTTTTAAACTATAGCAATGCACTCCTCACTAAGTTCAATAGTCCCATTATCTTCAAACTTCCTTTTCCTGTTGAGAATAACCTTCAAAAACTTTATATAGCTCGACATTTGTTATAAGGCTTCAACTAATAGGAATATTAATTATAAGCTTCTTAAATATTTCCAGAAATTTTGAAAATTGCTTATCCAACTTTTGTTGACATAATTATAAGCTTCTTAAATATTTCTAGAAATTTTGAAAATTGCTTATCCAACTTCTGCTGATGAAGTTTTTGAAGAAATGGAGGTGGTGGTTTTTCTAAATTAATTTTCAGCAGAGAAATATGTCTCTCAGAATCTTTTGGAGCATCTTCCTTTGATTCTTCAATTTCTTCTTTCTCTACTTCAATTTATTTTTGAACCCTACCTTCCAACTGTTATCCGCTTCTATGTTGAATGGCTTTTACTTGCATTTATTCTTGTCTTTTGGATTTGATTCAGTATTACTAGGAAGTGTTGNAGGAGAAGATATATACATACACCTATGTATATATATTTCCACAAACACAGTCTGAAAAATCAGAAAATACAAGTCAGCCCCCAAGCAAAACAAAACATCTGAACACCCTGTAACAAAAAAGTAACACAGCCTCAGTATCAGAACATGACTAATCATGGCCTCAAACACTGTCCCAGCAATCATTTTTGCACTCTTAGGTAAGGAAATTGAAGCTTGTCCCCCTGAGTTAGTAAGTGAAGGGAGGAGGAGAGGATTGTGGATACCTCAGGATGATCAGCATTAGCACCCTCCATAGCCAGGAAATTCGCAGGTCTATTAGCTTCCCTATACATAAATGAGAAATGAATCTTACTTTCAGTGTTGAGCTTTTTAATTCTATGAATCCATTGATTGATATGCCAAGAGGAAGACATCTTAAAATTTAGTAACTCTACCAGCATGGAGGAGTCCACTTCAACAAAAATCCGCTGCCACTTATTCTCCTTAGCAAATTTTAATGCCCAATATAGAGCAGCAGCTTCAGTTTCTAAAGCAGCATCAACTATATAAGGGGCCTTATAGAACAGCAAAGTATTCCCTGTGTGATATCTAAAAATTCCCCCAATACCTGCTCTCTTGTTTGTGTAGCTTCCATCAGTATTAATTTTAATCAAAGGATAAGGAGGTCGCTCCCATCTCACCTTGATGATCTTAATGTTATTAGAACCCATGTAAGTTATGGTCTACAGGATTTTGGGGAACTTCCTCCAGTTTATCAGCTTATTTAGGTAAGCCCAGCAGTTAGTCACCACCCTTGTAGCACTGGCCTCCCTCTCCTCATGTTTGTCCATGTTTCTAGCCATCAAAATAAACCAAGCAACAATGAAAGGAATTGGCATGAGATTTATCTCTTTCCAATCTTTAATACAATATGTAATGTTATCCCAACCAATGTTAATCAGGTTGATGTTCATTTGGGAAGTCAATCTATTCCAAACCTCCTTAGCAAAATTGTACCTGAAGAACAAATGATCCCTTGTGTCCTGATCAAGCTTGCATAGATGGCATCTAGAAGGACCTTTCAGGCTTTTTAGTTTCAAAATATCATCAGTAGGAGGAAGGCTATTAAGAACTCTCCAAGAAAAAAAATAGCATGGAAGGATTAAGCTGTTTTTGGCAAGAGGAAACATTCCACTGGCAGGTGTTCCAGCTGTACAAATAGTTCTGGATATCTTTTGAGATACTTGCTCTGATCCTATTCGTCAAATTAAGTTGATCATTGTTTTTTCTATCAAATTGGATAGTAGAAAGACTGCTCCTTCAGTAAACTCCTCAAGAAGTTTTCAGACCATACATTGCCAACCCAGCAGTCCTTGACCAATAAATCCCCCTCCTTTTCATCCTGCAAAGGTTCCAAATAATCATTAGGACACTAGCTGTCTTTCCAAAAATTAATTTCCCCTTGTCCCAATTCCATCTTAGCAGCTTTTCAGAGTCTTCTCTGGCCTTAAGCATCTGGACCCAAATTCTGGAGTCTCCCACCTTCCTAGTGACCTCCCCAGGGTGAAAAAATTTACAGTATTTGGCCTGCATGAAATTGGCCCATAAGCTTTCATTTTGTCTGAATTTAATCCAAAGCTTACACAGGCTAATGTGTTGCATCTGGTGCAAACCTTTATATCCCAAACCACCAGCCTCGCATGTTTTAGCTTCTTTTTGCCAACTAGCCCAAGCCACTTGTTTCCTTTTCCCAGCCCACAGAAATATGTTGGATGTTCTTTCCAGCATCAAAGAGGTACTTCTTTTCATTATAGCCACTTGGGGGACATACAAAGGGATAGAGGTAAGAATGCTCTTAAGTAGGGTGATCCTGCCACCATTGGACAAAAAGGAGTTAGACCACCACTGAAGAGTAGAGGTTATCTTATAAATAACCTCATCAAATTGGATCAATTTAGTTCTTCCTCTAGTTAGATGAATCCCCAAATATTTGAAGGGGAGACTCAAGCTAGAGAAACCAGTGTAAGAATGCATCCATTGCTTGATTGGTAGAGAGGCTCTTTTGCTGATCAGAATCTCACATTTGTCCTTGTTTACCTTTAGACCAGACACATGTGGAAATGTTGAAGACACTCCATAATGAACTTGGTAGCAGACCTAGAAGCCCTAGTGAACAACAGGATGTCATCAACATAGATCAGATGGCTGATGTCCATATTAGCTCTATTGTGATAAGAGTTGAAGTTTTTCCTATTCTCCTTGCAGTCCATCAGTCTAGAGAAGTAGTCCAACACCAGTATAAAAATGGTGGGGGATAATGGGTCCTCTTGTTTAAGCCCTCTGGTAGCTTTGAAGAAACCATGGGCTTTACCATTTATAAAAACTGAGTTTATGTTATCCTCAAGCCATCTTTTAATCATCTTGCAGCACTCCCTGGGAAAACCCCTAGCCTCTAAGCATTCAATGATGAAATCCCAGTTTACCATGTCATAAGCCTTCATTAGATCAAGCTTAAAAATGGCATTTCCCCCTCTGCAAGGTTTCTCCAAATCATGTAGAAGTTCTTGAGCCAAAAAAATGTTATCCCCAATACCTCTGCCTTTCACAAAGGCAGCGTGGTTAATGCTGACAAGATGAGGTAAAACAGGCTGAAGCCTGTGGACAATGATTTTACTTATGATCTTACTTATAACATTATTTAGACTCAGAGTTCTGTACTGCTTCGAGCTGTCCTTGATAGAGGTTTTTGGGATGAAAAAAATAGTAGAAGCACTAAAATAGTTAGGGAGTGAGTTTCCTTTGAAAAAATGTTGGATAGCTTTGATCACCTCCTCCTTGATAACTTCCCATGCTTTCTTGTAGAAGTCTGAAGTAAACCCATCAGGTACAACATATTTAGAACTATCAATATAATTCAAAGCAGTTTTAATCTCCTCCTCATCAGGAAAATCATTTAAATACAGATTAGCAGTGAACATCTTGTTATCAGTAAACAAATTCTGTCAATTCGCACTTTATCACTGATGGGCCCATTCATTAGGCTATGGCAATACTGCACAGCACTTTCAGCAATTTCCTCTTCCTTCCTGAGCCAAATACCATTCTGGCCCTTGATAGAGTGTATGGTGTTACATTTCCTTTGGTATTTAATGCAAGCATGGTAAAATTTAGTGTTCCTATCTCCTTCAGCAAATTTGGTTTTTGCTGCCTTTTGTTGAAGGAAATGATCCTGCCATTGAATAACATTTAAGAGTCTCTCATTTGCCTCAAGAAGAATAGCCTCATCAATCCTCTCTTTGTTATGCTCCTCCTCCAGCTCAGTTACCTCCTTTTCAGCCTTATCAATCAGAAGGAGGTCTCCAAAAGTGTTATAGCTCCACTGCTTAAGAGCTTTGGCTACCTTCTTTTGATTAATCCAAAGGTTGATGAAGGGGGTCAGGTTGAAGGTCCTTCTTCCAATGTTCTTTAATAATATTCAAGAAGTTTAAGTGTTGAGACCACACATTCAGATATCTGAAAGAGCTTTTCTGGTTAGTCACCTTATTCCCTATAGTGATCAGTAAAGGCCTGTGGTCTGATCCATCTAAGCTTAGGTGGGTAATAGATGTCTGCAAGCACTTTTGGATCCAATTGTCATTGGCAAAAACTCTATCCAACCTTTCCCACAAGTCCTTCCTTCTCCAAGTAAAGCTAGGACCACTAAACCTCAGATCAAATAGCCCAGTTTTTTTGGATATTATCATTAAAGAATGATTTATTGATGGGGTTGGTAGGTCTGCCTCCCTTCCTCTCAGCAGGAGAGGAAATGCAATTGAAGTCTCCTCCCACCAGCCAGGCCTTATCAATTGAACCTTGGATGAGCTGCAAGGACTCACACAGATCAATTCTAGCTGCTTTAGAACTGCCAGCATAGACAAAAGAAGCAAAAACTTCCATGTCCATGAAGCTGAGATTCATATGTAAGATTTGGGTATGGTTAAGTAAGATAGATCACTTCATTTCTTTCCTATAAAAAACCCAAATTTTGTTGCTTATATTAGTGAACAGATTGAAGCCAGGGAAGACTTTTGCAATTTTCAAAGTGTTAAGATGAACCATGGGTTCCAAAATGGCTATGCACCAAAGTTTATGATTTTTATTTAGATATTTGAGTCTTTTTAATGATAAGGGGTGGTCAATCCCCCTAATGTTCTAGCACAACAGATTAATCATGGGGAAGGGGAGAAGAGTAAGGTTGGGACCTGGACCTAGTCCTCCCTCTTATTTTGTTAGAACCCATTTTTATCAGATTGATATGAACCTCCAAACTCTGAAGCTCCTTTCCTTTTCCAAGATCTTGTCCTTCTGATTTATAATTCTTTTTCTTCTTAGCTTTCTGAATTTGCCAATCTGACTCCATCTCTTTATTCATAGCTTCTAACAGTTTTTGACTAGGGGATTCCACCACTAAATCCATCACTTGGTGCTTCACATTTCTGGGAGATGGGGAGGCAAGTATCGCCTCCCCCATTGACTCAGCCTCTGGTTGGATCTCCAATTTCTTATCCTTTGTAGATATCTGGCTAGCAACTTTGCTACCATTTCTAACTTTCCCTGCCATACAGGGTGAATCCTTTTGGGTGAGAGACTCATCAGTCCCGTCAGCAATCAAGGTCTTCTTTTGCACTTCTATATTTCCAACTGCCTGGAGATTGATATTGGCATCCTCCAACTCCTGCTGAGGTTGTTGGTAAACCCTTCTATTGGGGGGTTTCAACCTATAGCATCTCTCCCTATTATGTCCAAACATTTTGCAATGTTGGCAATAATGTGGTCTTTGCTCCATGATTACTTCTTGCCAAAACCCCCTCTGAGTGTCCCCAATCCAAATTCTCTTGACATCAGGAAGAGTAACATCCATTTCCACTAAAATTCTTGCACTGTCTGGTTTAGCCTTATTGAAAGTAGCAGCATCAACCTTCAAAGGTGTGCCCAAGCTGCACCCAATATTAAACAATGCATTCAATTTAAATAGATGCAAAGGCAGTTTAGGTAGCTTAAACCATATAGGCACTGTGGGAGGTTCTTGTGATGGATCATAATCAGGTGACCATTTTAAAAATTTTATTTCTGTTCCAGCTATGATGATGGATTGCTTTGCAAATATTCTGGCACGGTCCTCTTCTTTAGTCAGCTGGATTAGGAGATGCCTGCCATCCAGCAGCCCTAGCTTCCACTCTGAAATTTTCAAGGATTCAAAATATTTTCTTACAAGTTCCATCTTTGGATGGCCCAAACTGAATTTACTAATTAGAGTGAATTGAACCTACAAGTTTAGATCAGCAATCTCTTTTTCAGAGAAAATAGCAGCTGGTTCCCCATCTTTAGAACCCACAGGGTGAAAGCAAGAGGCAGATCCTCTCACAGCAGCAGTGTTATGAAATTTCTTGAGGGAAGACTAGTAAATCAGAATCTAAAAAAGGGGAGGAGGGATTTCCAACCACCACAGCATAGGTGGCTTTGGTCCATTGCAAATTAGTTTCCATATCAATAGGGGTGGTCATGGTTCACCAGACCAATACCCCTAAATCAGAGAAAGGCAAGGCAGGTTCCTATCCCAACCATAGAAAGAGACAGCAGAGATAGACTCCAAGCCAAACACAAACACCAGCTAAAGAGAAGTAAGGAAACTAGCAGCTTCAACTACCCAAAGCAACAGTAAATGCTTCACTAAGATAGCAAACCTCAGCTTCCCCAGCAAGTCACAGAGAACACAAAGAAACAGCAGAGATAGGCCCCGGCCAACCACAAACTCCAGCTAAAAGGAGTAACGAGATTATCAGCTTCAGCTAACCAATGGAACAGTAAAAGCTTCACTAAATCAGCAAAAAGCCTCAACTTCCCCCAGCAAGGCCATAGAGAACAGTGCTGAAAATTCAAACCAAGCCAATGTAACCTCTTCAAGATCCAGCCAGCTCCTAAAACAATCTTCACAGCAACACCAGACAGCTCCATTACAGCCGAAACCCTAGCAGAGCTCTGCTAGGTCCAGCCGCCACCTCCATCTTTATAT